>JARHVA010000463.1:3432500-3522500 GCA_037957365.1 Torreya grandis
AAGTTTCAAATAATTTTCCCTATAGAATCTATAAATGTAGGTTGTCGTTAAAAGGTATTTAACAACATATTTTCAAATATAACTGTAGAAAGGGATCTATAACCTAGATATATGCTCAAAATGAATACCAATAATGAACACAAACCCAAATATCCAATAAGCATAACTTGTAAAATACATTATTATATTTCATCAACAAAAAAGAGTAAGAACCACAAGTATTTTCCATTATCTTGAAAAGATATCTTACATACATCAATGTTTCAAATGTTACTATGGGGACAAGCATGGTGAGTTTGCTCCATGTTGGACAGGGGAGGCATATAAACATGCACTCAAAAATTGTTAATGGTTGTACAGTTACAACCACCTTAGCAAGAGAGACAACATGTACACAGTAGTGATCCCAAAATTTGGAAGAGCCTATACTTAGAGAGAAAATAAAATACCAATAAAAACTTTAGAATATAAGTCAAGCTTTCTATTTATACATTTTTACCATGTTTCAATTATGGGAATATGGGTTGCAATTTGTAATATTACAAAATTACAAAATAACCCTCCAAGTTCAACCAAGATGCTCCCAACTGGAAAATATTCCTTTCCATGCCTATAACCTTCATGTGTTTGCAAGGAAAATTATTGTTGTAACTGCATCTACAAGAAATGATGAAGATTTGGAACAAATCTTTGTTTTCCTTTGTTGGAAATGAATTTTACACTAGCTAAAAAGAGAATATTCATGGTGGAGGCTAAACAAACCATTTGTCTTCTTGTGTAACTACTTGGGGATGCCCTTTGACCACTCATTAGCATAGTTGGAACCTCTTGGATAGCTACCCTTTCCCTTATGCATGCCAAAGAGCAACCCAACTTTGTAATTGTCCTTGTTTTAGGGAAATCTAGATCACATTTATAATTTTGCAATTCTCTTGTATTGGGGAAATCTAAAACTCGGTAGTAGTTTTGCAATTTGAAAATTACATAATTATAATTCATAGTTTTAGTTTCTCTGAAAAGTTCTCTTTGCAAAATATAGAATTGCAATTCGTAGTTGTAGTTCCCCTAGAAAGTTACATTAGGGAAATGAGAATTCCATATGCAATTTATAATTTGTAAACTTGCAAATTGCACTTCGCATTCCTGTTTTCTTAAAAACTTCTTTTAAAGAAATGGGAACTCCAACTACAATTTGTAATTTTACAAATTTAAAAAATTGTAAATGGCCTTGAAATTTTTCATTTGCACTGGGACCCTTTGTTGACTGGTGTCGACTGGGGTTTTGGGAGACCCAACTACAATTTGTAATTTGCACAAATGAAAAATTGTAAAATTACATTTCTCTTCAACATCTCCCTGAAACTCCTCTTGATTTGACTCTTCTCCAATCTTTGGTTAGCAAAATTGCAAGAGTTGATCAAAATTTGCAACTGCATCTTGTAAACCTGCATTTTGTAAATTAATTTTACCACTAAAATCTCTAAGGGGCTTTAGGGGCCTCTTCTGCAATTTTTTAAAATTTGCAATTTTTTGGATTTTTCCATTTTTTACCCAATTCCATTCTTGCCCCAGTGAAGCACCCTATAGAAGATTTTACCAGAAGCCAATCCTTTTTACATCCATTATTTCATTCTCAACAATAATTAGTCATCAATAGAAATATGTATTTCCCTTCCTTTCTCCATGGATTACTTGCCAAATCTAAAAACTTGTTAGCATCACCATTTTGAGCAGAATTTGCTACTTTACTAAGACTATCTACATTTTATGCTAACTTTAAATCTAGATTTGACTCATCATCCATACTACCATCTCCTTATGAAGGAATTTCAATGTCAAACATGTCAGAATCTCCTCGTATTGAAGCCTCATGGGTTTCCTCCTCATCTCTTACAGTTTTAGGATCTTCATTCTTGCTTCGTATTATGCATTCATTTAAATGTGATCCTAATGAACTCTCATATAACCAAAATAAGATACCAAGACCCATGACAAGAGGATGAGGTGGGTGAAAAAATTTCCTTTCCCTAACCACAAAACTTCGAACTGTAAGATACTCTGTTATTGGTGCAGTCTTACTAACTTGATAAGGATGCACCCACCAAGCACTCATGATAATATTTGAATCCCATGCTTTGTTGTGGCACGCAATAAAACATCCAACATGATTTCAATGTTTGCAACCCAAATGGAATGTAGAGAAACACAAATGGAACGTAGTCCATTACTTAACCCTTCTCGACACTGTAATAAATTGCCTCCTTTCAATAATTCAACCTAGCATAATATGAACCATGATGCCACTCTTCTGCACCTTCAATGCCACATATCTCAATAGTTGGAGGTCCCAATCGAGCCACACCTTCAGATGAGCTATGTTGTCAACTGCCAAAAAGAGAAGCATTCCATAACCTGTGAGAAGATGTTCTTAAATGTTTAGATGCATTTGGCATTATCTTCTCACTACTAATCAACTTGACTCATTTAGCTAAGTGAGCATGTTGGAGGACAAGGCCTATTGTGACCTTATTATCAACCTAAAAATCATTTTCATCCTTGATTTTGAAACCATGAACCCTTCCACACAGTCGTTCTAGATGTTCAAAGGATTAGAATTGAAAACAAAACCACAATTGGCTTTTCCTTCCTTGCATCCTTGGTCACTGACAAATAGTATGTTAGCACATGCTGATACTTCTCTTGAACATCGCATTCAATTTTGAAATCCATGGGTCATTTTGGAGGATGGTCAAAATTGCAGTCAAACCCAAGATGTCCACCATCCGCTTCAATTCACAAAATCTAGAGATCCATAAGACAAATGCAGTTTGTTTATTTGCAAATTGCATTTCATTCTCCTTTTCCCACCACATCCTTTTCATTTCAGGATCTAGAGTCTGACAAATAATTTGTAGTTTTCACAATGTCTTTTTGATAATTATTTTTTCCAAGTGTATTCCCCGACTTAGAACCCCAGGGAGTTTCACCACCTCCTTTGTAATTTTCCCTTGATCAACCTTGCAGCCAGCTTCCACACTTCCGCCGTGCTTATTACACTTATATTTCCCACCGAGAGCTTCTACATGGTGTGATGTGGGTTTGGGGAACCTGGACACAAATTGCAAGTTGTGTTTTTTAATATTCTCCTTTTGCAATTGTAATTCCTACTACAAATCCCCGCAAAACTTTCAAGTGGCAATTGTAATTTTATAAATTTACATTTTTATGGCAAAGCTCCATTGTTCAATCTACCCAAGCTCATGACCTAAAAAATATATATGTCTTATTCCTTTACCATTCCCATGTGGCAAGGGCCCTGATAACAAGGGGCTGAGTATTTTGGAATAACATCCATGTAGGCAGCAAACCCTCCTCATCTGATGCTTAAAACACTTTGCTGTGCACATTTGCTATTGTCTCCATGCAATCATTCTACAACATTTTCCTCAAAAAATTTCACAAATTACATGGTACAAATCTGAGCACCAACAAGTACAATAATAGGTGTCAATTAAACATATGTTCTTTGAAGTATGCAATTTTCCTTCCTTTTTGTTGTGTCCACTTAAGAAAAAAAGATGCAATACATCCTTGCTGCCTAAGCTGTGATTCTTCAATTTACTATGTCCAATCAATAAAAATGCATAGAAATCATTTGTAGGCCATGGGGTCATAGAGTAATGGAGACAGTCAAAGCTTTGGTTCTCAAGGAGCCTTATCTTTCTATGGATTTCTTGATTTATTATATTTGGTTTATTTTTCGATATCTTTACTCAAATATTTAATAAAAACATGTGGCATTTGAATAAATAATCATGAGAGAGAAATTAATGATTATAAAATGATTGGCTTATCAAATATTCAATTCCCCAAAGTTATGGGCTCGCCAAAAACACAAAAGTCCCCATTGGGACTTACAAGGTGTTATCCAACAAAAAATAATAAATTGGAAACAAATAATAAAAAAAAATATCTAAGTTTTTTATGATAAAATTTATTAACTAATTATATTAAAAATAAATCATCAATAATTATTCAAACAATTATAAAAATAAAATTTCTATAAGATACACTCATTGGTATAATAATTTTTAAAAATAAATAAATAAATAAAACCCTTCAACTCATCAATTAATAAAATATACAAACATAAAATAGATCAATAGGCATCCATCTCAACTGTTTATTTTGTAGGAGAGAGAAACATAGATCCATTTCTTTCACCACTGTCAGTAGTATTTTAAGTTCCTTTTAACCTATATTTAGTATCATTACCTCCCAAGATAGCTCATTATAGTCACCATCTTAATAATTATCAAATATTATTGGGTATAACATGGTAGTTTTCCTATATTGAAATAGAAGGAAAAGAATTGAGGGAACACACACAAAATGTGGAAACATTCTTTTCCAATAAGGATGGAATAGTCATTCAGTTTTGTTCACATTGGTCATGAGCTTTGACATACTTATTTCAATTCTTAATTAAACACCACATCATCATGCATAAAATAAGCATAATTTCTCATAAGACAATAAGGTGTTCATAAAAAACTATGATCTCATAATCACATAAAAGATATATGTATCCACATCTATGGCTTAAAATACAATAATCCGTGACTCAATATATAGATTTTTATTAATCAAAAATATTAAAAAATCATATGTCCATAAAATTAAAATGATGATGATGATGATGATGATGATGATGATGATGATGATGATGATGATGATGAAGGTGACTCACATAATCATGAAATATGGCTGTCAAGGTAGGGCATTAAAAATCTAATTAATTATGCGATTCATTAACAGTCTAAACCTAATATCAATATTTCCATTTTATAGACTTTGAATTATCATCTCTCATAACAAACCACATATAATCATGATTTGTGTATTAATATTTCTTAATGAAAGTAATGGATTTTAACTCATTGATCAAAATGAAACCACTAAAACACACACCAATAATTTGTTACTATAAAATGAAATTTCAATAGACCTTATTTTTTCAACTAATAGGATTTTATATACATCTATTCCAAGTTAATATAATGTTAAATTGATCCCATGTATATTTTATTAAATCTTGGAAGCAATGGAAATAAAATAAATTTAAAGGAAGTTTTATGGGAGAGGACATAATTATTGAAATAGTACTTGGGAGCAAAATAACCAATAATTATTTACATTGTATTGAAAAGAAGGTGTGAAATTCACATGCAATTATAAAATTTTGAAAAAATAGTATTACAAAACATCCAATCATATAATGACCATAACACATGGCATGTGGACAATGCACTTTATAGTGACCAAAACACTTGACCAAGCCAAGGCAAAAAAATTAAGTGAGATAATGAGCAGAGATAGCGTCATAGATGAGAAAATGTGATTTTTTCACTAGGTAGAGAAATATTTATTTACTACTTGACATGTGAAAAAGATTCCCAAAACATGGCATTCTATCGGTAGGACAACTATCTAGGATGCCATTCCAACTCCAAGCCCCTAGGCAATGTCATTCTAGATGGGAACAACATTGATATTAAGGGAAGTATGACATAACACTAGGGAAGTATAACTAAATATGTAAAGGGTATGGAGGATGTAATAAGGTTTATGTCAGTGCATGTCATCAGTACACAGGGGTGAACATAAGAACATTTAGTAGAATGCTTAAATAAAATAATCAAGAAAAGTTTACAATAGAGAGGATGGTTTTGTCCATGGGTTTCTTTTTTTTTTCTAGCATGGAGAGGTAAAACAAATGTCATACCAAGTCATGATGTGGCATTGGGCTGATGAAATAGATGACTAATGGATGTTCAAAGGTGATCATTAAAAAATTCAACAAAGATGTCAAAAAAATCATGAGGTCATCGTACACTAAGTTTTTTGATTTTGGGGTAGCTCAGATTTTTGAAATATTGAAATATATTAGCTCTAAATTATTAAATTAAATGTTTGTTTTACATATGATTGATATTTCAATGGCTATAAATGACCAAAATTTTGAATGCTCTAACTAACTAGTAAGCTACTACCCATGGTTTCACATTTCAGGACATATTGTGTAGATTAAAATATTTATGTAAGTTAACCAACCATGCATAGAATGCATCACCAAATTATTCACCTGAAAAAGTAGGTGGTTTAATATTTTCAATATACTTAATGATGGGGTCAACCACTCTTAAAGGCATCTCTTGGAGCAGTTGGTCACCATCTTGCCCTTCATCTATTTGGGGCAACTCTTTTTTTGAGACACCTTTATAGTTATTCAACCTACATTCCTAGGTTTTCAATCTGATTTGAAGAGAATTACAATGATTTAATATCCCATTGAGGAGTTATTCTTGGTTAGAATTTGGATTTTCTATAGAATCATTATCGTTAAGTTCATCAACATTGTTTCCTGTATTGTTAAGGGGAGGTTCCTCTCTTCACTGGTTAAGGTTTCACGCTCCATGCCTCTACCTATTCCTTTACATCTTCCTTTACCTATACCTCTACCTGGGTTTTCATTACCCATATTATTATTGTAAGCACCACCATATATGGTTCTCACCATATTTAGGTGAAACAAACATAAACTTAGGAGGCAGATAAATAGCACTAAATAGTTTCCCAAAGTTCCATAGATCTCAAAATTGGGGCTCTGATACCAAAATGTAACAACCCAATTTTTTTGTATAGAGATATGTTATTAATTCGATAAAACTTAATAAATTAAAAATAACTAAATTAAAAGTGTAATGAAGTACATAGAAATTTAATATGTAGATTGGGGTATGCCAATGTACTTAATGTACATTCATATACTCTGACCTATATACTCTTTCTATGGTCTTCTTAATAGGTCCATTTTCCAACTTTTAGCCTTAACTAAATGCTTTAACTTGACATAAATCAATTTTCAGCTTAACCATTCAAATTAGTTGACCTCTAAAATGATATTACTAATTATACAATGAGTAGTATCACATTGAGATAATGTAGAAAGATTTCAATTCACAAAACAAGAATAATCATACTAAGCTTATTCATTCAATTATCTACATAATTATATGACCAACAACAATTAAGTTTCATAAATATTTACAAAATCTACAATGTGAGTCATGTTAAACAAAATGGATGATGCTAACTTTCTTAAAAATTTAAAATTGTTAGGTGAATTTTTTAGTATTAATTTCATAAAATTTAATCAAGCATGATAAAAATGGAGGAAATACAGAGAGTTAATTATATAAAATTGTATAATTTATTAAAATTAGTTAATTTATTCAATATATAGTTTAATTAAAAATTATTTGTTAGATAGTTCAGATTTAAATCGATTTAGATCAATGAAAAGATTTTTTTCCATAATAAATTATTAATTTCTTTTGGAGTTGCACTTCTTTTAACAAACACTCAAAATATGAACTAACTTGGATAAGATCATTTAATAACTAAATTACTTCAAGAAGACTCATTAGAGTTATAACAAAAGATAAAGGACCATCATTCTACTCTTTTTAGAAAATAGGTACAATAGATATAGAAGAATGAGGCTCACAATGATATTATGGAATATTCTAATTAAACCAATCTAGCACTCATATGAATTTAATCCATAATAAAGTGAGTCCAATTTAGAAAATATGAAGGATCCAATATGAAGAGATGTAGTTTAAGAGTTGTTAAGCCAAGCTAATTAGGTATAATTAAATTTGTTTAAAGGGAGGTGTGTAAGTTAATTTCCCTTTAAATTTTGTACTCGGTAACCAAATAAAAGTGCTTAATTCCTCTCTTACTCTTATTTTTATATATTATAATAATCTCATTTCCTAATCGAAGTCCATGTCATGCTATGGTATCTACTACTAGTTTTTGCAATATAACTATGTTTATGCCATCGTTCCATCGTAAAATAATGGAAATGTGTATATAAGGAATGGATGCCTACTTTCATTCTTCTGGTAGTGATCCATATTTGGAAAGAAAAAGAGAAAGTTAAATTATATTTTCTTAGCTTTTTTATATCCACTTTTCCACCTCATAACATGCACCCAATGACGGATCCATTGCATGAAAGATATCCTTTTTACTTGTATCCATTGTTTTCAAGCATCAACATTTTATATATACCTAAGTATATACCCCACATAAGTATGAGAAGTCCCCTCTATTAAATTTTATTTTTTATTCTTCATTGTTATGATCATGCTTCATCCCACCACATGGGTCTCTCAAATGTTATAAAATACATTATTCAAATTCTCTTTGATTCAAGCTGTTGGTTAATAAAACAAGTTGAAAAAAGTACTTATGAAATATACAAGTTGAAAATTATTTATTGACTTCATAAGAAAAGTTTCAAATGGGAGAAAAGTGTTGACCTTTCCACATGTATGGATAAATAACTAGAGGTTTCAACAAGGTAAAAAAATAAAATAATGTTTTAAATCATGCCATGAGTAGATTGGAAGTATAGATGCGTGGGCATATGTGAAATCTCGATGGAAATTTTGAAAGTAATTGCAACTTTGCATATTACAAAGTTGTAATATGCTTCCCAAGCTCCCATTCCCAGCAGACATTTATGGAAAAATAGTAGTAAAAAAACAAGTTTTACATTTACAAGTTGTAAATTATGCCCTGAGACCCTAAACCCATGATAAAGTGTAAATAGTAATGTGGAGAATAGAAGGGAATTAGTGGAAGTTTGAAGTGGAGAAACACATGCATGAAATATTTTATCATTTGGCATGTTGTAAAATGTTTCTCAAATTTTGAAACTCATGGAGATGTTATTGGCAACATGCAAAACATAAAATGTTGATGGAATTTTTGATAAGAATTGTAATTTACACATTTAAATTTTGTAAATATGCAAATTATGTGTTGACTTCCCAAACCTGCCATACATGCCAAGTTGGAATTGAAAAGTAGATAGTGAAATTTCACATGTAGAACACAAGTTTTCAAATTTACAAATTATGAAGTGCATTCCAATCTCCCAGTTTTACCATATGGATATTGGTCAACATGGAATGAAAGGAAAATGCATCATCTTAGAAGGGTTGGCATAAATTTTAAAAGGAAATACAACTTGGCATATTGTAATTTTCAAAATGCAGATAGAGTTATGAAACCTACAAGTAGGAATATAAGATGCAAAAAGTTTCAAATGCCTAACTAGCATAAAGGACACACATGCCTTCAACTAGTAAAAAAACAATCTGGTCAAGATGAACAATCCAGATTTAGATGTGATTATTTGACTCATATAAAATAAGGAGCATGCTACTAGCAAGAAGATGGATTTACATGGTTAAAGTTTCTCAAGGCATCCCTATTTGATTTAAATGACATTTCTCAAGATGAGAAATACTCACAGTTTCATTGTGCTTTTGATAAAAGTTATTAGGAGACTAGAAATTGATAATGTGTTGAGATTGATACTGAAATAGTTCCACGTAAAATGTCAAATCATTCAGACTACTAATATTAGGAGGAAAATTTAGTGATTTCCTTTGCATAAATTTCTATGAATGACCTTTGAAAGCATCTTAAAAGCCTATCCACAAACATTATTCTTGAGGTGAAATCATTATGGTTGTGGATTAGGTTCTAAAAAATGTAGTAGGTCTCTAAACATCAAGTCTGAGCTGAGGTTAGAGAGGTTAAAGTCATCTCCTCCTTATCAGGTGGGAATCTCTTCTCATATAATGAACTTGATGCCATCTTCTAGAAGTCAATGTTCCTTTTCAAAGGTATTCAAATGGTCTAGTAATAGAAGGGATGTTGAACATATCGATGATCATGATTATAAAATACACTTTATTCCTTCAAGAAGTTCACTAGATAGATTTTCCCCATGAGATGGTTGTAAATAGATTCTAATGGATTCTCCTAGCATATCAAGACACACATAGTTTTAAAGATGCAAAAAAAGTTGGAAGTCGTGGGGCTAGAAGGCATGGGTTTCTTGTAAAGGGGACTATCAAGAAAGGGGAAGTTGGTTCAAAAAATGTAAAGAATAAAGATGGATTATCTAATCTACTTGGAGATGGGGGCATTTCTTTAATCCATCCATATTGTTCAAAACTAGGTGCATATGTTTAAGGTTCAATTAGGGGATACATCAAATAACCTAATAGCGAGGGACTTTGAGTAACTAACACACAAAATATATTGATTCTATGGTTATAATATTTTTGTTTGAGTGAAATATGTATTATTTGAACTTGCACATAGGACTCAAGATGTTATGTTCTTCAAAAAATTGTCTACTGAAAATGGAAAGATGTGGATGTTGTGTGGTCCTACGTAATCTAGGGATGGGTAGACTATGATGTAGGATCTTGTAGTCAAGGGTCTAGTTTCAATTATTATACATCATTTTTTCAATGATAAACTTTGACAAGGTTTATGCAAGGCAAAGACCAATTGTTAGCAAGGACCTAGAAGTACAAGAGTAGTTCACTAAGGAACTTGGTGGAACTTTCACGGTGAAGTGAAACATTGCATATTGCAAAGTGGCAATATGCTTATTGGGTTTCAAAGTCTGTGGACTTCCATGAGGGAAAAATAATTTGCCAAAAAAAAAATTGAATTTGAAATTTATAAATTGTTAGTCAATCTCGCAAACCTGTAGCCTATGGTCCAAGTCAGTAAAAAATAGTTGGTAGACATTCTTGGTGGAAGGGAAAAGCCATAATGTAGTTTTTCAAAGTGTAAATTGCAATATAAATTTTGATCTCAAAATCTAGTAGGTCAAACATGAGTTCAGAATTCAAAGTGGAAGTTTTCAATCCAATTTTAACTTTACATTTTTACAAGTTGTAAATTACATCTAGAGTTCCCAAGTTCACAGTGGAACGTTTTGGCAGAACTGTAACTTTGGATTGCAATTTGTAAAATTTTAAATTGTAAATGTACATCTAAATTATGGATTTATGCCAACTTGTAAAGTTACAGTTTAGGCCCAAAATCAAACCATATAAAGGAGTTACAAAATTCAAAATATAGTATGGTGATAAGATTGATCCTAGGTTCCTTCTTGAAGAATTTGAAATTATCAAAAAGAACCCTAATGAGTGTGTGCAATATTTTAATACATGGTTTAATAAGACTATGATGAGGCTACCTAAAAATATTACATCTAGTGATATAACGTGCTTGATTAAATATTGTGATGCCTTTGACAATAAGTATTGTACTATTTGAGGGATGAAGATCCTACAAACCTAAGGTTGGCATTCAACATGTCCATCCAAATTAAAAACATCATAAAGGCTATGGGTAAACCTTTGAAAAAGTGGGCTGATATGAATTTAGTTAATCCAAAAAAAACTCGGTCCACTAAGATATCTAACCTTGAAGAAATAGTGAAAACCTTGGCCTCCATTATTAAGGAAATGTCCTACAAGTTGGCTAGAGATGAGAAGGGGCTGCCTCAACGAAATTCAAATCAGGGGAGAACTCAAAACTAGAATAAAGCACAAGGGAGTCCTTCCCACAATCAAGATAATGATAGAGGGAAGATACCTGAAAGAAATGATAGAAATTAGAGTAGCAGGAATGGAAAGGAAGTGTCTGATCCATTCAATGCCAAAGTTAATGTTGTAGGTTATGATTTTGACATTTATTGTTGTGATAAATGTTTCCTTACCCATCCTTCATGTGATAATATTGAACGAATTGATGAAGATATAGGGGAACATGAGTCTACATCTAAAGATGATGAGATCTTGATGATTGATTATCAAGTCTCCTGAAGTAAATTACCTACCTCCATGAAATTATTGAGTGCTACAACTATTGATCAATTTTGGAGTGTAGTACAAAAGTTATGTGTCCCAAATATTTAATTTATTTATGATGTTAACATGACACAAGCACATGTATTACCTAGTCATGATTTTTAATTTTTAAGATCAATGATGATTAAGAAATATGATGGGGTAATTCCTTCAATTGAGGATAGGAAATTGCTTATTAATGCAACAGTTGCCCAAGAGAAAAAATATAGTCAGAGAAGTGGGAAAAAATATATTCCTCCTTAAGAGACTACCCCTACAAATCCAAGGGCAAAGGATGTAAGTAAGGAAGTTAAGAAAACTACAACAGTCCCTACCTTTTTCAAGATAACACCTATTTCCCAAATTATTAAACAAAGAGTTACTCCAACCAAGAATAGAGTACCTTTATTGTGAAGTATTCCTAAGGATATGAATGATACAAGGGGAAATCCACCCTTGAAGACCACTATTTGGAATGCTAATTCATCCTATCCTATTCTATGTCTATGAATTTAAATTATTATATTCTAGATAAAGGTGTTTCCACACTTCTTCCAAATATGCCTCTACCTTAGTATAACATATGTGATATGACTTAGGTGTTGTGTCAACTAAAAATCATTGTGTCACTTATTGAATTATTGTGAATACCTAAATATAGGAAGAGGGTATTTGAATATTTAGAATTTGGTGAGAGTAGAGATGCGAATGAGAAGACTTCTCCCTAAATACTCTTGGATGATGATGAAAAATTAGATGAGGTTGTAGAACCAACCCATAAGGTTTATTTGGGGACTCAATCGGTAGAAAGTTAGTTGAATGTAGATCTCTTTTACACAACCTTACTAATTAATGGTTTGATTATTCACAGTTGCATGTTTGATTCTATAACCTCTTGCAATGTGATGCTTCTAGGCATCCTTAATGAGATAGGAGTGAAAATCACCTCTACCTTTGGTAAGTGTTATGACATGGATTCATGAGAGGTGCCAGTTGTTTTACAAGTCAAAGGATTGGCAGAACTGTTGGTAGTTCATCCAAGTAAGTTATTGAATATGGATGTAGTAGTTGTGGACTACCCACCTAAGTGGGGGATGTTGCTGTCATGAAAATGGGATGCCAACATGGGTGGAAGTGTGGAAATGGGACTTTTTTACACCACTATTCCTTTGAAGGGTAAGATGGATAGACATCATAAGGAGCCTAAGATGCCACATGTAATTGATGATATGAAATGTCCTCTAAATGAGGTGCTATACACTGATGTGGAGCTAAGTGGATTCATTGGGAATGTGGATATTATTGAACATGTTGTTCTTTATGTTGGATTTGATAATGAAAGTGATGTTTGGAAAATATGTTTTGATGGGGCTTGTTCCAATCTTGGAAATGGAGCTAAGATTATCTTCTATGCCCCAAATAATATATGTTTTAAGTTTTATTTCAAGTTATACTTTGAGTTCATGAATAATAATGCTCAGTATGAAGCACTCTTGCTTAGTTTAACAAAGTTTTAATGAATATGTAATTACAAGTTTGATTGTAAAGGGTGATTCTGAGCTATTGGTTAAGCAGGTCTATAGAACTTATGCCACCAAAAATAAAAGACTAAAATAATATAGAAATGCCATATGGGACTCACTATAATTCTTTGATGCTTTGCACATTAGTTATCATGCTAGAAGTTGGAATGAAGAAGATGACAGACTTGTAGGGTTAGGTGATCAATTTGGAATTGAATATGCACCCTCATTGTCAATATCAAGTGGAGGTGCTTGATAGGCCTTTAATCCTAGAAAATATTCATCATTGGCAAGTTTTTGATGATGATGAACATATTATAAGGTTTATAAACTATGAAGCTAAGTTTCAAGATCAACTCATAGACTTGGAATCCATGGTTCAAGTTTGTGACAAAAAAGAAACATTGTTTGGGAAGGATATAATTAAGCTAAAGATAAACACTCTCCCTAGGGGATTAGTGAGTTTAGAAGCATATTTTGTTGGATCAGATAGAATCAAAACTCAAGACTTATTTATCTCAAAATATGTAACTGAGTGCAATTTAGGCTCTAATAAACATCCATGAAAAGTCTGGCTGGGTACTCATCTAAGTGTAGCAAAAAAGCAATCTTACATGTAGTTGCTAAAGAAGTACTAGGATTATTTGGCTTGGTTTTATTGTAAATTGAAATTATATAGGGAAATTTTAATTCAACATGTCATCCCATTCCAGCCTGATAGCAAGCCTTTCAGGCAAAAATAAAGACCAATTAACCCTATCTTGGCCACCAAGATGCGGGATGAGTTAAAGAAGCTAAGGGATGGTAGAATTGTTCATCCCATTAGGTATTCATCATGGATGGCAAACTTAGTCCCTATAAGAAATAAAAATGGTGACATTTGCTTGTGAACAGATTTATGAAATTTAAGTAAAGCTTTATTGAAAGATAATAACCCCTACCTAATATGGATAACTTACTGTAAAGTGTTACAGGATCATAAATGTTATTAACTTTAGATGCTTTCTTAGGGTATAACTAGGTTGTGGTAAAAGAATCTGAGAGACCCAAGACTACATTTAAAATGACTTAGGGCATCCGTGTTAATATAAAGATGCCTTTTGGATTGATGAATGTCAATGCAACATTTCAATAACCTATGGTTATTACATTTGCAAGGGTAAACAACAAGTTAATTATTGTGTATTAGGATGACATTATTATGTACTCCAAGAATAGAAAAGAACATTTGGAGCATGTAGAGAAAGTGTTCATTAGATACAAGGAGTTAAACATTTTGCTTAAACCTAAGAAGTATAACTTTGGAGTATAAAAATCCAAGTTGTTGAGATATATAGTGTCTAAGGATGGTGTTATGATCAAGCCTGAAAGATTCAAATCTATTGACAAAGTGCCTATCCCACAGTCCAAGAAGGGAATTCAGTCTTTCTTCAAGAAAATTAATTTCATTAGAAGGTTTGTGTCTAATTTTGTAAAGATTACCTATTAATTCCATGCTAAAGAAAGACCAAACCATTAAGTGGAAAGAGAAGGTAGTGTAAGCCTTCAATGACATTGAAGGAGCTTTGAAGTTTGCCCCTATTTTGTCTAGTCTTGATTACACTAAAGTGTTCCATATATTATCTTTTGCATCACATAATACCATTGTTATTATCTTGTTGTAAAAGAATGATAATGGTCATGAGCATCCTATAGCTTTTTTTAGTAAAGATATGCAAAGTTCTAAACTGAATTATACCATCATGGAAAAATAACCTTTCACTCTCTTAAAGGTAGTTAAAATGTTCAGACCTTATATTTTGATTTTAAAGATTATTTCTTACATCCTACATAAAATGGTGAATAACATCTTGATTTAGATTGAATCATCAAGCAAAAGATGCAGGTGGGTCAACAAGTTAGGAGATTATGACATGGATATTTAAATCACCAAGTTAGTGAGAGGGATGGGTCTAACCAACATCATGGATGAGTCCAATTTGTAAGATGTTGAGGTATACACTATTATTTTTAATGTTGATGATTATTTGAGTAGCACTAGCATGTCTGTGTGGTATAAAGACATTATTTATTACTTGAAAAATATAAATTATCCCCTTGACTAAGATAAGAAAAAAAAGGATAAATCTTAAGCTCATTTGACAAAAGCATCTCATGGATGAAACTGGATTCACATGGAAGAATCTAGATGGGTGTCTCCTAAGATGCTTGGTAGAAGAAGAAACTACCAAGTTGAATGAAGACTTTCATAGTGGAGTCCTTGAAAGTTATCATATAAAGTATGAGGTATTATAAAAAAACATAAACACCTTGACACAATGAATTAATTATTAATGTGGAATAAATTATTCATAGAGCAAGTCTATGATCCATTGAAGAAGCCCTAATTTTGATAAGGTTTAAAGGAATACCTATTTACATTAATTAGGTAAAAATGCATAATGAATGGCAAAAATCAAGGTCAAATGAGCTAGGCTTTAGAACACACTGGGTTGATAGGTCATAACCAAAAAGTGGATTTGGAAAAGAGGATAGATAAGGATGGTATTTTTACAAATAAGAATAGTGATAACATGGCATAACTAAAATGGTCCTTACAGACAATACAGCTTATCACTCAAGCATAATACCACTTGAGATGAATAATATTCATCGGATCTAAAAGTTCATCTCTATCTGATGTGGCAAACCTGTATGCTCATGATCCATAATCTATAGTAATGATGAAATGCCCTATTTAGTTTGGTTTTAATTTTACTTTATGCTTCTTCTCATCCATGGTATTCTTTTGGTTTTCTTTAAGAATAAGATCACCAAATTTGAATGTTATATACTTAACATGATAATTATAGTGGCCTTTCAGTCAGTTCTAATATGCTTGAAGACTATTGAGCATGGTTGTGCATTTCTCATCAAGTAAGTCTAGCTCTTACGGGTGAGCTATTTGATATTAATGATCATCTAGGACATGCTTGAAAGAGATGCGTAGTGAGGGTAATTTGACCTTAACGGGAAAGATGGCTTTAGTACCATAAACAAGTGAGTATGGAGTGGCTCACGTGGGGGTATGATGATTGGTATGGTATTCCCAAAGAGCAATGAATATCTACAAGTGCTAATCATGGCCTGTATCATTGACAATCTTTTTGAGAATATTGACAATGGTTTTGTTGGATGCCCCAGCCTGACATTACCTTGAGGGTAATATTCTATAAAAAAATGTTGTGTGATGTTATATTCAGTACATAGATGGTCTGCATCCTTATTTTTGAATGATCCTTCATTATCAGATATAATATTAGAAGGGATACCATAGCAGCAAATGAGATGGTTGAAGATGAATTTGTAAATTTGCTTTCCAGTCACGTAAGTGAGGGGTATAGCTTCAACCCACTTAGTAAAATATTCAGTGGTGGTAAGGATATACTTATGGTTGTTAGATGAAGTGGGGTTAATCTTCCCAATGAGGTCAAGTCCCTATGTAAAAAATGGCCATGGTTTCAATGTTAGTTTTAGATTTTTTGCTGGGATATGAATCAGATTAGCATGTCATTGGCATTTATCACAATTTTTTACATATGTAGTGGCATCAGCATCCATTGTGGTCCAATAATAACCAGTACACAAGATCTTTTTAGATAGGATTACCTTGCTAGAATGAGTTCCACATACTCCTTCATGAACTTCTCTTAATGCTAGTGTAGACTCTACCAAAGTTAAACAACAAAGCAGAGTTCCATCAAAACTATGGTGATAAAAGGTGGATCCTAGTAGAGTATAACAAGTGGAATGATGAATGAAGGCTTTGGTTTATTTTTGAGATAAGTTAGGTGGTAGAAATTAGTCATGAAGGTATTTTTAAAGGTCTGAGTACCAAATATAATTAGGATCTAAAATATCACAAATCATGGAAATGGTTGAACGTTCATGAGCTGGTGCTAATAAACTCTTGATGAGAAATTGATACTCTCTAGCTTTATCTATTTGTTGAATTAGAGAGCCAATAGTATCCATGGCATCTTCCATTATATTACTAGCCCTTGGTATGTGCTTAAAATCAATGTTGGCAAATTATTATTTAAGAGTGTTGACCATGGCTTTATATGGAACCAGCGTGTCCTCTTTGGTCTGAAAATGATCTGTGACCTAATTGATGATTACCTAAGAATCACCATAAACTTAGAGATGATCTATATTCCAATGTACTACTTGTAAAAGTCTTGTAATAAGTGATTCATACTTAGCCATGTTGCTTGTACAAGGAAAGTTAATTATGAATGATTTAGGGATTAGATCCCCTTATAGTGTAATAAACAATAAACCTGCCCCTGATCTATGTGCAGTGAATGAACCATCAAAATGTATCTTTTAGGACTTCTCCTAAAGGGGTGTGTCAATTATGGTCATGATGGATTCATCAAGAAATTGAAACATGAGTGGTTGTGTGTCTATGAGAGGTGCTTTAACAAGGTGATCTGCAAGAACTTATCCTTTGATTACCTTTTGATTGACATAGTCTATGTCAAACTCAGTGAGAAGCATGATCCATTTAGCCATTCTACCTTTCAAATCTATTTTATATAGTAGATACTTCAGCGGATCTACTTTTGAAATGACCATGGTCTTATTATTCAACATGTAATGGCACAGTTTTTGAGCTGCAAAGACCATAGCTAGACAAGCTTTTTCAACAAGTGCATAGTTATGTTCATATGTAACCAAGGTATGACTTAGTTATTATACAACATGTTATTTTCCATTGTCATCATGTTGAGCTAAGATTTCTTCCAGAGCATGGTCAATAGCTAATAGGTATAAAAAGATTGGCTTTCCTGGCATAAGAAGTAATAAAATAAGTGGATTAACAAGATAGCCTTTAATTTGTTGAAAAGTTATTTGGCAATGATCGTCCTAGTGAAATGTAACTCCCTTCTTTAA
Source organism: Torreya grandis (assembly GCA_037957365.1). Classification (NCBI taxonomy): domain Eukaryota; kingdom Viridiplantae; phylum Streptophyta; class Pinopsida; order Cupressales; family Taxaceae; genus Torreya; species Torreya grandis. The sequence continues at coordinate 3,450,763 of JARHVA010000463.1, forward strand.
AAGGTGTGTAAACAGATGGCCCTTGTCTGCTAACTAAGAGATGAAGTGGTGGATTGACTGGATCTTACCATGTAAACTACATAGTTACTTGAAATTGGTTGGTGGCAGTATTTTAGTTATAGCATGGACTTTAGCTGGATCAACTTCAATACCTCTACAAGACAAAATGAAGCCAAGTAATTTTCTTGAAGTTACGCTAGACACATATTTTTTTAGATTGAGTCTAAATTTATATTCTCGTAATCTTTCAAATATCTTATGCAACACTACTAGATGGTCGACCCTAGTTTTGGATATTCCTAATATGTCATCGACATAGTCTTCAACAATATAATGCATAATAGCATGGAATATGATAGTCATGACCCTTTGATATGTGGCTCTATCATTTTTAAGGTCAAATGGAATTACCTGATAACAAAATTTTCCCCATGGAATGGAGAATGTTATTTTATGTTGGTCTTCTAGTGTTATTTTAATCTGGTTGTATTATGAAAAGCCATCCATGAGTGAAATAATTTCACAACCTACCATGGAGTTGATGATCATGTCGATATTAGGCAAGGGAAAATCATCTTTAGGACAAGCTTTGTTGATGTCTTAAAAATTAATTCAAATTTTGATCCCTTCAGGGTTTTTACTAACATGTACCACATTAGAGATGCATTTTGAGTATGTCACATGGGTCCTTATCTTTCTACTTCATGGACATAAAAATTCATACTGGTTAACTCCTCACTTATTTCACTCCTGAAAGAAAGATCTAAAACATATTCCTTTAATTTCCTTTTATGCATTTTCCTTGTGAAGTGCTCCAATATACACAGTCAAACGCCTCTCCAGTATCCTTGAAATCCATGATTAAGAAGTAGTATTTATGGGGCTCACTTATTTAGATCCTTCTTTGTGCTAGTCCTTTTATATATATTGAGGCACACTAGAATAATTCTCCCAAAAGCTACTTTCTACATTGATGTGTCTTATCCTACATAGATGCCTATCCGATAGTAATCTTAACCAAAATTAGGGGTCAATATCTCTCCACACTAATTATATTTTTTATCCTTGGACATGTTGAACTCCTTGTGTTATACTTCCAAACATTCATTCATATTTTTTAGAAACTCTTCCTCAAAATAATCCTAACACATGATGGTGGCTTGGATATAATAAAAATTGGATGATACTCCCCCACCAAGTTGTGGAATGATATCATGTCCATTCCACTCTCTTTATGATGGGAAAATACAGTCAATAATATAAATATCCTTTAATATAGGAAAAGTGAGAAAACTATATCAGATCTAACATATATACAATTAGACACACCACATAGTGGGGAAGAGGATAAAAGCAATTTTATTTTGTAAAAGTGGGATGAAGGATATAGATATGAAGATTATGAAAGGAATTACTAAAAAAATAAAACCTATTTCTAAAATGTAAAAGAGGTAAAATAAAGATAAATAAACTTCGCTAAGTGGTAATTAAGAGGTATTTAAACTAATGGTTATAACTAATAGGTATCTAAGTAAGGATATACTAGCATGTAATGATAACATAAGATATGATTATAATGGATAATAAGACAAAAACATACTATTATAGTCTATGCGTATGAACCAAATAAAATAAAGAATTTAGAGATGGGGATACTTACCTTGGGTTGAATTACCCGAGCAATAATCTTTGCCTTGGCTCAAGTCACACTTTATGAGAGACGTTGTAGGTGAAGACTCAAATAGAAATATGAAGACCTAAATATACTTAATTGGGGACTCCTAATACTAAGGTGTATTTCTCAAGTTGAACTTCCTTCTATCGAGCTTCAAAGACATTGAAAAATAATATACCTCTACTAGGATAATCTCCTACAATCTAGTTCCTCTCCTATTAAAGGTAGGTTTTCATGGGAAAGCATAGTAGAATTTTTGTATTTATTTTAAATATGAAATACAGGAGTATTACATATACAAATACAACTCCTAAATGTTACCTATTAAATATGCTGACAACCTTGATCTGAATCAATAGAGTTTAAATATTTGGATAAAAAACAATATTATGTTAGCCATGCTGATTTAGTATAGATAGGAAAATAAATATATCGAGTAAATTAGATATGATTGGAAAGTGAAATAACATAATAATATGAACTAGATTGCCCATGGCTAATATAATTATAATTGTACATGATATAACTGTATACATCTAAAATCACCTACTTCTACTAATTTTTTCATTATTAGTATCATCAAACATTAACATCATATTAAAATTATCATAACACCATTATAGCATATTTATTAATATTTACTTCATCATATTAACATCACCCCATCACCCCATTAATATTCATACAAATTAATCATCCTCTTATCATCTCATTTAAATAATAATCAAGGTTCCAAAATTCTTATTTAAAAAAAAAAAACTTGCCACCTACCCTCACCTACACCCACTAAGGATCCTACAAATCACCTCTTTAATCTTTATCTAATCCCCACCTAATCCATCATTTATTAGTCTAACCATCTCTAGAATCTACTAATCCTCCCAGAACCCCACCTTACCCTTCTTTAGATTTTTTCTAGTGCAGGGGAAACATCATCCCCTAAGATCAATCACCACATATAGGCATAAAGTGAATGTTGGGAGACCAACCTAGTCACAAATTTATATGATTATATTAGTGGGCTATTAGTTAACTTACACACCCTTATCTACTAGCATACGCTTGTGTCTTGTCTATTTCTATGTGTGTGTTATTAAGACTTGTGTTATTGGCCCCCATATGGCCAGACCATCATTGGTCTGGGTGTGGCTTATTTCTAATAACAACATCCATTTAGTACCATCCAACATACACCTATCAAATTGGTATTGATCAACCATACCCAAACCATTATAATCATTTAAGCTAGATTATAATCCTAATACCAACAATCAAATCAACATCTAGGGTTACCCATACCCTAATTCAATACCAACATAAGGTTGTAAAATAATCTAATTATCCTTTAAACTTGTCCAAACCTAGCTAAAAATCCAATCAAATCAACATATAGGGTTACCTTAAATAATCTTTATCAATCTAAAATAACCCATCTAATCCAATTAATCCAAAAACACCAAACCATTAATTTATAAATCTTTATATTCAATATCACATGATTATAAATTGGGACCAAAAAAGTCATGACACCTGTCCTTTCTCACATTTCCATATGTTTAAGCAAAATCTAGATCATATCCAAAATCAATCTAATTTTCTCAAACTTATCCAAAAATCCATCAAATCAAGTTGAACATCTCACCACCAAACATCACAATCAATCTAAAAGTCAAACTTGATCTAAGATAACCACATAAATCCAAGGAAAGATTAACATCACACACATCAAACACATCTAAGATAAAAGTCATGGCACCACAAACCCATTACTGACTCAATATTGGACAAACTTTTCATAATGAATACCTTGAAAATCCTTGGCATATCAAACAAAATCATGATAGTGATGAAGAAAGCCTTGTAAAAATATAAGCACATAATCAAGATAATCCCAATGACTTTTTGGAAACAGAACATGGAAGATCCCAAATGGAAAAATACCTTTATGACAATAAGGATGAGATACTATAAGGTCTTATTGAAGTTAGAGATAAATTTTTGCTTATTTTGATTATGCAAACTTATAACATATCATAAGAAAAAATAACATCAACCAAGAGAGGCCTACCCTTAGTCATAACCCTTTTAAAGAGGAACCCCACATGGAGTATATAAATATATACCATTTCAAAATTGGAAAATGGAAGTCCAACTTGGATGACCAAATCAAATAGGAATGTAAAAAAACTATGTTTGACCAATTAAATCAAATCAACCAAAAAGTGGTGTCTCTAGCCTCTCAAATAGATCCTGATGCCACAAAGCCTTCATATCGCAAGTCATAATCTAAAAGACATCCACCCATAAATAATCAAGAGAAACCCAATCCCCTACCATCATCTTTTACTCCTTTTTAAGACTCTCATATGCTCAAGAATGAAAACCAGTGAAGGATGCTCTTCTATGTATCCAAATTGGTTCACATAAAAATAAAAATAAATTTGAAGATATATGCCCCTATTTTATTGAAAAGGACATCTTATGCATCCCTTGTCTATTATACATATAACCACATAAATTTTAAAAATTCAAGGAGAAGGTAAATATAAGAGGGCACACTAAAGAATTAATCATGTTGTATTAAGAGGTGGCCTATAGTGATGCTTATATACATAGGCTATTACCTAAAAGTCTTGGTGAACACTTGAATGGTTTATGCACTTACCAAAGGGACCAATATCATCATTCATAGACTTATCATAAAAAATCATTAATTACTTCTCTTAAAATGTAAAACACAAGATTACCATGTTAGATCTATATAACACCAAACAATGTAATGGAAAAAGATTTTCATCTTTAGTTTAAATATGACACAGTCCTGTGAACATATTTCCATATACAATCCCTAACAAGTAGTTTGATACTATATTCATTACTAACATAAATCAAGAATTGGATTTTCAATTACAACTTCAATATGCCAATTATTTTGATGAACTCATTTAAAAAGGTACATAAATTGAAAAAAATTCATTGCTAAAGGCTTAATCACCCTCATTTCTAAATAAAATAAAAATCAATCCAATACATCATTAGACAATCTAAATTTATGCAAAAAAATTAAAAATATGGATAATGATGGAGTTATGGAATCTAATCATTTCTAGACCATTTCAGAATTCCCATCCTCCTAAAACATTAAACATCACTATGACAAAAGGTAGACTAAAGCAAGAACCTAAGAAAAGATGATATATGTACCTCTTGGTGAGACAATATAGAGTGTCTTTCATAAACTCTTAGCTATAAGTATGATTGTGTTTCCAAAAATAAACTCTTTCAATGAAAATCAACTTAATCCTCTGTGGTATCAAGAAGGTGAATATTGTGACTATTTTTTCTAAATAAAGTAAAGCAATGTAGTAGATATCTCACATCATTGTATTTTATTTCATTTAAGGACATGAGATAAATGAATAGATACAAGTGACATTAGCATTCAGAGTTCCCTCATACCATCTAGACACTATTTGATCCATTCATGACTAAGAAGCTAAAATTTAGTCCTAAATCTATGCATCATGGGACCCACAAGGAATTGAAAAGTCAAAGGAAACACATGGAAAATGTTAGTTGCAAGATAAAATTTACTTATGTTATGTTATAGATACCTCATTTAGTTGATGTTTTCAGATCAAGTTCATAGCAATAATCTCCAATCATTCAAGCCAAAATATATTAAAAGGAGTTAATTTTCCAAAGCAATTAAATAGAAAATAATTCTGAGGGAACCACTAATGATTTTTTGAGCATTGATCTATGATGTGAGCCATTTTAAATAAAATGGATGATTCTAGGTTTCATAAATAATTTAAGTTGTTAGGTGAACCTCTAACATTAATCTCATGTCATCTAATCAAACATGATAAAAATGTATGAAATATAGAGATTTGATTATATAGAATTATATAATTTACTAAAATTGGTCAATTTAGTCAAGATATAGTCTAATTGAAAGATATTTATTAGAGAATTTAGATCTAAATCTATTGAGATAAGTGAAATGAAATTTTGGTCCAAAATAAACTATTAACACTTTTTGGCACTGCACTCCCTATAACAAACACTCAAAAAGCTTCACCAATTTGGATCAGACTGTTTAATGATTAAAGTACTTCAAGAATACTCGTTAGAGTTCTAACAAAGGATAATGGACCATAATTTTACCCTTTTAGAGAGCAGGTAGATTAGAGATGGAAGAACAAGGCTCACAATGATGTTATGGGATATTCCAATCAAACTAGTCTGACATGCAAGTGAATTCAATCCAAAATAAAGTGAGTCCAACTAGAAAATATGAAAGACCTGGTATGAAGAGATGCAATCTAAGAGAAGTTGAGCCAAGCTAATTAGGTACAACTAAATTTGTGGAAAAGGAGGTGTGCTAGTAAATTTCACCTTTACTCTTATACTCAGTAATAAAAAGTGTTTGATGCTTTTTCATTATTATTTTCTATATATTTTAATAAGCTCAATTGAATAAGCTAGTTCATTCCTTAGAATTTAATGCTATACTATGGTATCTACTACTACTATTTGTAATACAACTATGTTTATGTCATTATTCCATCATAGAATAATGGAAATGTGTAAATAAGCAATGGATGTCTATTTTCATTCTTCTGGTTAGAGATCTATGTTTGGAAAAAATAAAAGAGAAGGGCAAATTATATTTTCTTAGATTTTTTATATCTTCTTTTCCACCTCATACCATGCACCCAATGACAGACCCATTATACGAATTATATTCTTTTTACACATACCCATTATTTTCAAGCATCCACATTTTATAAATATGTAGGTATATACCACATGTAAGTATGAGAAGTCCCCTCTAATAACTTATATATTTTCTCTTAATGTTATGGTCGTGCTTCATCCTGTAACATGGCTCTCTCAAATGTTATAAAATACATTATTAAAGGAATTTGAGCCATACAAGCCAAGTCAATGTCCAAGTCATCTGCATGCTATAAACATCACCTCCTGATCCCTCTTTAAAGTATATAATTTTTTTTTAAACCATATTTTACAATTGATAATTTATTTCTATTTGATTGTTCCACAATATTACATTATGATGCAAAGGTGTAATGGATGGGGTTTTAGTCCAAATATATTTATATAAGAATATTTTGTAATAATAGCATACTTAGTTTCTGTTTATCAAAATATATTTAAAGTTATGATGAAAGGCATTTTAGAATATTAGAGATGATGTTCAAATGATTTTCTTAGAAATGAGGTCATGTAGATTGGAAGGAGCATTAAATTTGGTCAATTGTATCATGAATTCATCTAAATTGACACATGGTGCATTATCTATGCTTTAAGAAGGCTTGTTGCATATTTGATATATGTTTTTATTGAGATGACATATGTTTCAATTATAGATTGGGTAACTAAAGTAATATGGTGAAAGGTTAAAATTATATAAAGTTTGCATGTCTATTTAACCAAGTTTGTTCATGTCGATCACCGAAAATAAACAATCATTGCCATGCCATATGAAAGAACACACCATATCAGTTTCTACCATCACCTCCACATGGAATATTAGATTATTGTTGTTTAGTATTTTTAATGCAAAGGGTGAGATAGGATCATTAGTCATGGTTTTTAAGTGATGTACGAATACTGAATTACACTTGTTTACTTTTAAAATCCTTGCTTTACAAAACCAAAAATTCACATCCATTTTGATGTAACTTACCCTTTTCAATATGGCAGTTGTGACCTCCACATAAGAAACCATAATAATCAGAGTGTGCTTAATTTTAGATACATAATATTGCCATAACACTCTAGGAGAGTATTGAGATACTAGTGGAGATATGAACCTAAGTCCATTGGGCTACACAAAATTGGTCACACTTGTGGTCCGGTGGAAAGTTTTACCTTTCCCCTATATATAGAATAAAGAGATGTGAGAAATACTATCAAAAATATAATTGATGTTAGTAGTGTTATTGAGAATGCAAATAGAAATATATTAGAAATTTTTATATCCATATCTATTTGCATATGACATCCTATATCAATTGATTATATTTTATGAGAAGTATTTTTCATTAAAGAAGCCTATTCCATCTTTCATCTAATTAGTTTTAGAGTCATCTAATTATGTCTTAAATAGCTGAAGTAGTTAGAATATTCATCTAATTAGTTTTAGTTTTAATCGTGTATTAGGTATTGAAATAGTTTGGTGGAAGGTACAGATTATATGAATAGATATGACATGGCACTAAACTTTGCACTTATATTTTATTGGGCTCCTTTGAGGCCATCAATTGAAATAAAATGTAACATCCCATCACCATCATCATCTACCTTATCTTGAAATATTTTATTGCTTTCATGCTTTTTATGGCATTGTCTTTCCCCGCCACCTAACCATTACTCAAGATCATTGTGAAACAAAATGTCTCCTCATCCCACAACTCATTTTTGTATGAAGGAACGCAGCTCCATTTTCCAACATCACCTCCACCAGAAATATCATATGACTATTACTTAACGCTTTATGAACAAAAGGTGGTATAGAGTCAATGGCCAAGCGTTTTGAATGAGGTACGACTAGTGATTTACACTTTTTGAATTTATAAAACCCCATTTTACGAAAATAAAAAATTACATTCCTTCAAGCATAACTTGTATCATTGGGACAACTACTAGCATATTCAATTTATTGATTACATGTTGATAGTTTTATTTTTATGAAAATATATGATCAACCTATCTTATTTTGGTGAATCAGTGCTCTTTTATTTTATACATTCATTTTTTGTTTTCTTCCCCAAGCTTTATTTTATTTATGAAAATTAACTTTGTTTACATAGATTAACATTAGAATAAGGATTAAAAGTAGCTTGCCTTAGAAACTTCCTTGAAAGATCAATATCACACTAATAAGAATTCACATATCATGAATATTGTGGAAATGCTACCAATTGAATACAATAAACCATCAACATTAACATCATATCAAAAAAATTAAAAATAATTATATTATTTATTATTAAATTTAAAAAGCTGTTTGAAATACATAAATAGTTTTAAATTTAATAAAACTCTAAACTTATTAGATTATAAAATAGCTTTCCCATCTAATTATTTAAATAATAATTTTATTAAAAATAAAATGCTTTATCCAAAACTTCTTCATAAATCATTCTACATAAATGTTAGTGGCAGACTTAGATCCATGCTGTGCACTTCTGTCTTCAATGTGAAGAGCCCAGCCCATCATTTTTTGTTGGCAGCAAGGGACGAGGGCTGTCGTGAACGCAGAGTGACCCACAGCCCATTCTTCATGAACAAATTCGATGCCAGCTTTGGCTCAACAACCACATCTTTCCTCACTTCCATTCGATAACGATAAATAAAAAGTGCTGCCACCCATTTCATTTGCAAATACGCAAAGTCCTTCCCGAGACACACCCTCGGCCCTTTATTAAACACCGGGTACTTCGCCCCATAATTCTTCTCGACGTACACGCCCTCTTTCAACCATCTCTCCGGCTTGAATTCCCTGCAGTCATTTCCCCAAACGCTCTCCGCCCTTCCCATGCCATATATGGAAATCATCAGCGGCGTCTGCTTCTTTAAACGCCTTCCATCGGGCAATACCTCGTCTTCCTTCACTTGTTTGAAGTTTATTGGAAGCGGAGGATAAATCCGCATCGATTCAGACAGAGCTGCATGCAAATACTGCATCTCCCTCACCTCCTCCACCCTCAACTCATCATATTTCTCCTCGGCAGACCTCCTTTTCAAGACTTGCTGGATTTCCCACAAAATATTGCGCTCTACAACAGGATGTTGGCTAAGCAGCCAGAAAAGCCATGAGAGGCCGATCGAGGTGGTGTCTCTCCCCGCTAACACAAAGCTGATACACATGTCTCGCACCTCTTCATCACTCGCCTGATCCATTTGTGTCAGTTTCGACAGCAAGTCTTGTCGTGGAACGCCACCATTACCAGCCACCACTTGATTTCTTCTAATCGCAATGATTCGGAGGTCAAATTCATGAATGACTTGGAGAGACGCCTTGTTAATTTCTATAACTGAGCAACAAATTAATTCCACAATAAATTCACAGACATAAATTTGATTTATAACGATTAATACAACTGGATTAATTAACAACTAATAATAGTGGAAGCAAAAATAAAAATAAGCCAATACAAAAAGAGACAATAACACAGATATATCCAGGGAACCCCAATGCAGGGAATAACTTGCAAATATTGGATCTTCTATTCAGCGTAACAGCAAACTTCTCTTTCAAAAAAATACAATGTCTGAGTTTGCTAAAGCAATCTTACTTTTATAGAGAGCCTAGCTGCTTTACTTAGCATGCAAGAAAAAGAAGCTTTCCTTAGCATGCAAGAAAAAGAAGCTTTCTTTAGCGTGCAAGAAAAAAGAATCTTTCCTTGCTTTCTTTGGCTTTTTTGTTTTTTTTTACATATAAAATCACTCTAGGATTTATCTTATCCTTACAAGCTCAGAAACATTCTAGAAACTACTATTGCTGAAAATCCAACTCGAATTGTTTTAAAGCATATCTAATCTTGAGTTGCTTTAAAACAATTCCACATTCCACCTTTCGAGCTACAAAAATCAACACTCCCTCTTAGCCAGGAAGGTGTTCTGCACCACACCCAACTTGTCCCTGAAGAATTCAAACTTGCTCTTCATCAAGGCCTTCGTCAGGATATCTACAATTTGTTCATCCGTAGGAATGTAATTGAGCTTCACTATCCTCTTCTCCACACAATCTCTGATGAAGTGATACTTGATCTCAATGTGCTTTTACTTTTCATGAAACACTGGATTCTCAAAACATGCTTCGCAACTATCCAGTGAAAACGTTTAGGTTCCACCATAAACTGACTGAGTGAGTTCACTGCAAAATAAATGTCTGACCTGGTGTTGACAAGATACATAAGAGAGCCTATCAACTGTCTGTATAAAATAGGGTCCACTGCCTCTGATCTAGAAGCATCAATCTTCTTCCAGTTGGTCACAAGTGGCGTTGACATAGGCTTACAGTTATCCATCCTGAATCGCTTCAAGATATTAATTAAGTACTTCCCTTGTCCAAGGAAGATTTCTCCCTCTTTTTGCCACAACTCCAATCCCAGAAAGGTAGTGCATCAACCCCAAGTCCTTCATCTCAAACTCTCCTGCAAGATCCCGCTTGCAGTGGGCTATGAGCTCCTCTGACCCTGTGAGAAATAGGTCGTCAACATATAACAACAATATGAGAAGTTTACCCTTCACCTGAACATAGTACAGGTTCAAATCTGCCTCACTCTTGATAAAGCCCACACTTTGCAAGTAACTATCAATATGTGAATACCACGCCCTAAGAGCCTGCTTGAGTCCATACAGTGCTCTTTTCAACCTACATACATGAGAATCCCTCTCATGTGCTTCAAACCCTTTTAGTTGCTCTATGTAAATCTCTTCCTCAATCACCCCGTTGAGGAAGGTCGTCTTTACATCCATCTGATGAATCCTCCAACCCATCTGTGCTGTTATAGAAATGATAGCTCTTATGGATGAGTATCTGGCTACAGGAGTGAAGGTCTCATCATAGTCGACTCCTTCCTTCTGTGAAAACCCCTTAGCCCAAACCGAGCTTTGAACTTTTCCATAATACCATCTGTAGCATGCTTAATCTTATACAGCCATCTCGAGCCCACCACAAACTTATCTTCTGGTCTTGGAACTACCTCCCACACACTGTTCTTCATGATGGAAGAATACTCTTCCACCATGGCATCTCTCCATACTTGGTGCTTGGATGCCTCCTGAAAGCTGGAAGGCACTACTTCAATTAATTCACTCATAAGTGCCACATAATTCGAATAATGTCTGGGATCCCTTCTTTGTCTAACTAAATCTTGAGGATCACCTACATATTCTTGAGCCTCTCTTAATGTTTGCTCAGTTGCCCTGTTTCTCCTCTTCTCACTAATAGGAATTTGAGGCCGAGGAATTATTTGTTCCTCTATCTAATCATCCTACTTGTTCTGCTCTCCAGCTTGCGTGACTGAAGTTTGAGGAATTTGTGCTACCTCAACTGTGGATGTTTGTTCCTCCTCATTCATCAAGTTACTTGACTTCTGAAGAGCCCTCTCTTCCTCAAACTTCACATCTCTGCGAACCACTATTTTCTTGAGAGCAGGAATATAAACCTGATAAGCCTTAGAAGTTTCAATGTACCCAACAAGGATACCCTTCTCTGCAGTAGGTTCCAACTTGGTTCTCTTCTCATCAGGAATGTGACAATACACAAGACATCCAAAGATACGAATGTGCCCCAAATCTGGTTTCTTACCAGTGAATGCCTCTTATGGAGTCAATTTGCCCAACACTTTGTGAGGGCACCTATTCTGTAAATACACATCTATGTTGCAAGCTGCTGCCCATAAGAACCAAGGCAGATCCTGATCATGAAGCATGGCCTTGGCTACTCTAATGATAGCTCTATTCTTTCGTTCAGCAACCCCATTCTGTTGAGGGTTGTATGGAACTATCAACTCTTTGTTGATACCTTCCTGAGCACAAAAATTTTTGAAGGCATTCGAGGTATACTCGCCTCCATTATCAGACCTTAATATCTTGATCTACTTCCTAGTTTGGTTCTCCATGAGAGCCTTAAACTCTTTGAACCTACTGAAGACCTCATCTTTATTCTTCATGAAATATATCCACGTCTTCCTACAAAAATCATCAATGAAGGTAACATAATACTCATATCTATTTAAGGATGTTGTTGACATAGGTCCACACACATCTAAGCGTACGAGATCCAAAATCCCTTCGGATCTAGTGTTGCTACTTGGAAAATTGGTTTTAGAATATTTCTCAAGAGCACAACCCTTGCACACGTCATGTTATTTTGTCTTTATCTCAGGCAGCCCCGTCACTATTTCCTTAAGAATATTAAGTGCTCCATGGTGAAGGTGAGCCATCCTCCTGTGCCACAATTCTCCTATCCCTTTACAGCTACTAACCAATGCATGTGCTGGCTCAAACTGTAACCGAAACAGGCTGCCATACTTGACACCAATCACTTTTGTAATCTTGAAATCTTTGGGATGAATATAGGCTTTTCCCCTCTCAAAGGTCACGATGTAACCCTTGTCTTCCAAGGCAGAAACTAAGATTAATTTTCTTTGTCATACCAGGGACATACAACACATCCTCCACTAGTAAAGGTTTGCCAGACTCCCTCTGAAACTTAACGGTGCCAATACTAGTTGCATGGTACTTGGCATTATCTCTGAGCTCAATATAGAAATCCAGCTTCTTCTCCTCTAACTTGGTGAAACATTCTTTGACTCCCGTCATGTGGCGAGAAGCCCCACTATCAATATACCATACTCTGTTGGCACTTGAACTTGAGAGACAGGCAATGAGTGAAAACTCATTCTCAAATTTTGATGCAAACTCATCCACCTCTGTTGTAGCAACAAATTGCTTCTTTTGATTGTCCTTATTTTTTTTATTCGAACATTGACTGGCATAGTGACCCATTTGATGGCAGCAAAAACATTTAATCTTGCTCAGATCTTTCTTCTTCCCACTCTTGGAAGAAGAAACTTCTGATTGCTCTTTATTGGACTTCTTCTTACCCTTGCTTGCAAGAGCAAGATTTTCTTCATCTTGACCCTTGTTTCTCTGATCTCCCCGATGAGCACCTTCACGGATCCCCTCCTGAACAAAATCATCCCAAAGTCTTGCCCAATCACGTAGCCGATCTCTGCCAACAACACACTTGACAAACACTTCCCAGTGTTTTGAAAAACCATTCAAAGCTATACGCACCAACTCATCTTCTGTAATCATCTCTCCAACAGCAGCAAGCTCATCCCTGACTTGTGTCAACTTGGACAAGTAAGAGGTCACACTCTCACCTTTGGACATCTTGGTATTATGCAATTTGTCCTTGAGCATCATCTTACGACTCTGATAGTCGCTCTGATAAAGTTTTGTGAGCGAATCCCACATCTCTTTGGCGGTGTCTTTCCCCGATAAATGAGGAATTAAATGATTTGTTACTCCATCCAGGGTAATCTTCTAAGCCTTGGCCTCTTTAACTTCATGTGAATCTAAGGCAACAGGGTCATTTGTTGGTGGAGTCACTTCTGTGCTAGCATAGATCCACAGCATGTTCTCCTTGAGAACAGATGTAATCCGAACCTTCCACTACAAGAAGTTAGACACACCCTCGAGCGTGTCCTTGTAGCGAACGTTGGTTGCCATAGCCACAAAAAGAATTGAGGATGAAAGAACTGATTTTATTCTTGAAATCTGCGTTACAAATCTTGGCTTCGTAATCAGAGTTTAGAGCTCTGATACCATGTTAATTTCTATAACCCAGCAACAGATTAATTCCACAATAAATTCACAGACATAAATCTGATTTATAATGATTAATACAATTGGATTAATTAACAACTAATAACAGTGGAAGCAAAAATAACAATAAGCCAAAACAAAAAGAGACAATAACACAGATATACCAAGGAAACCTCAATGCGGGGAAAAACCTGCAAATGTTGGATCTTTTATTCAGTGTAACATCAAACTTCTCTTTCAAAAAAATACGATGTCTGAGTTTGCTACAGCAATCTTATTTTTATAGAGAGCCTAGTTGCTTTACTTAGCGTGCAAGAAAAAGAAGCTCTCCTTAACGTGCAAGAAAAAAGAAGCTTTCCTTGCTTTCTTTGGTTTTTTTTTTTTTTTTTTTTTACACATAAAATCACTCTAGTATTTATCTTATCCTTACAAACTCACAAACATTCTAGAAATCACTGTTTCTGAAAATCCAACTCGAATTGTTTTAAAGCATATCTAATCTTGAGTTGCTTTAAAACAATTCCACATTCCACCTTTCGAGCTACAAAAATCAACACACCTTAAGCTTTGCTTCCGTGCCCACGCCCAACATCCTCGCTGCTTTCCACAGAGTTGAAAGGACCATGAAGCGACGGATAAATGCATCCATGGCGTCCTCAAACGATTTAGCTACCGCGTCCAATTCCACCTCTTCAAAGTCAATTCCGCAGCCAAATAGAACCACGCACATATTTTCAAAAGTGAAACGAACAAAAAGACGTTGAAGATCCAAAACTGCGGCGCTTTCACATGCTGCTTCTGCAGCTGGCATCAGCCTGCGCTTCACTACTTCTTTAAGATTAACAATCAAATGATTTTTATACGCCTGTGAATGGAAAATGGAGCTCATCATCTTTCTCGCCCGGACCCACTCTTGGCCGTCCACGTTGAGGATTCCGTTGAACATTAGATCGTCGCCCATAGTCTTGAAAATTAGCAAATTTGGATTCAACAATGTATTCAATGTTTTTGGCGTCGATGGTGACGAGCGAGAACATGTTTGTCATCCAAGGAGGCTTGAAGTTGATGGTGCCACCGTACTGTATAAGTACCTCGCTACTCCACTCGTATATTTCGTGCAGATGAAGGAAAACATAGGGAAGCATTCCCAGTACTGGCCAGCTTGGAGGTTCTGCCCCCCTCTCCCTGGCCATAGCCCTTCTATTCTTAAAGCAATGGCATAGTATAACCCTGCTTAAGATGGAAATTCCTACGATACATGCAGCTTGAGCTCCCGTACCGAAAAACAGGCTGCACTCCATCGCTAGTTATCCGTTCTTAGCCATAAGACGATATTCATTTAGATCTTGCGCCTCTGTTGTAACAGCACAACAATTAGTAATTGTTAAGATCTGTTAGTAAATATAGAGGAATAGCACCGGTGGGAATTATAAATACATCATGCGAGCAGCCTGCCGGAATGAGATTTGATGGGATAAGTGGACCCTATCCATTATTTTAAAAAAAACAATGAACGCCAACCTTTTGAATAGCCATCGCTGGATGCTTAGCCTGCATGAATGAGATTTTACGGGATAAGTGGACCCTATCCATTATTTAAAAAAACCAATCAACACCAACCATTTTAAATAGCCAATGGTGTATGTTTACTTATTCCATATAGTTTTTATTTTAAAAAATCAATCAACACCAATCATTTTAAATAGCCATCAGTTTATGCTTATTTATTGGATATATTTTTTACTCAATTAATTTTAGATGGGCAGTTTTGACGCTGATTACTTTAATTTGATCACTTTAATCTGTTATTTTAGTTGCATGTAAAGAATGTTATATTAGGATATTTTAATGTAGGTTGAGTTGGTAACGCTTTAAATGATCATGGTGTCAAAGAAGGTAAGGCAGTTTGGGTCAAAGATGTTCAATGAGATATTTCTTCTAATCCAAATTTTTTTTTATCTAAAGTTATGCTTGACTTACTGGTTTGAATCCTTCATCCTTGTGGATTATTTTATGGGTTGAGTCCGCCTTAGAGCTTGTTCAAGCAATGAGTTCACAACTCCTAGCAACCCTATGGCATAAAGCTTGAAGGGGCGGAGAACATCTACTTTTACCATGACACAACAAAAGAGGCATAGTTTCTACATACTTTAAATCCCCTTGAGACTCATTCAACTTGTTTTACAAGTCCCTAAAAATTAGAATTTACTCTCAAAACATGAATGAATTGTATGGAACTGAATGCTCAACATTATAATAAAACATAAGCGCTCACTTTCTTTCAGATCATCAAACTAAAACCAAATAGAATCAAAATTCAAATATTCTCTACCCATTCTTAAAATGGCCACATATCTTACTTGCCATAGGGAAGCCAACCACTTAAACCAATAGCTGCACTAATATTAACTGGATATTGATCACTATTGTTGTAATTTTTGACAACACAATAGATTGCTAAGTACAAGGCAATTACGGCACCCATGCTGAAACCTCCAACCCCAAGCTTTATTGTGTATTCAAGAAAAATTTACCATGGTTGGTACATCTCATACCTTCTTGTCATGAACCCATCAATGAAAATTGCAATCCTCAATCCTAAGTTTGACTGTTTACTAAAAAAGCTATTGTTGTTAAGTCTGAAATCTTTTTTATATGAAGTCATTAGCAAATTTTAAAGTTATACATTCATGAATAACCCCAGACATCAAAATTTATCACCATACAAAATGAAGGATGTGGAGGTTATGGGAGGAAAGAAGCACATCGAAATTGAGAAAGAGAATGGAGTGATCTCTTAACTGTAGAATGGCCTAATATTGAGAATAGTGAAAGCACATCATGCATGGAAGACAAATTTCTAAGCATACCCTATGTAGCAAATAAATTTATTGGTTTTTTAATTAACTAACAATACCTTATCATTGTCAAACTTTATACATGATCGCCTCATTATTTTATATATAAATATTTAATATTAAAAAAAATTATAAAATAACAATTATTTATTTTAACTAATTAGTAAATATTATATTTTCCTAAAAAATTGTCACATCATTAAACTTCAACAAATAAATAATAAATATTATTATTTTTTTTTTAAATTTTCACAAAATATATAACAAAATTAATATCAAAACTCAATAACATGAATAAATACTTTATTCGAACTGGTTACACAATTTTTAATGCAAAATTAATTAAGGGGATTACAATAGCTACCGGCTTCCTATTGGAAGCAGGGACTAATAAATAGAGATCACATTTTAAAAGACACTGTGATTCATATAAAAAGCTCTGCTCAAATATTTAAAAAAAGCCATGTGACGGTCAAATCAACAATCACGAGGGAAATGCAGTCAAAAAGTCAAAGCAAGGGCATGGAACTATTAATCTCACTTACAGCAAGCGTAGATAGAGTTATTTGATTGGTTTTTACTGGTTGCACATAATCATTGTTAAGCACTCGAAAAAATCAAAACATACTATATAGACAATCGATGAAGGACAAATGGTCTTGGGTCCACAAGAGGAAGGTTTCAGAGGACGGAATGAAGCCCATGCTGCTTCAACATAAACCTCATCCACGTCTTCACCCCCCTTTCACATGATTTTTTTATATATATGTTTTAGTTTGTAGGCTTTACAAATAATTTTGAAGTTTGGTAGGTTCATTCTCATTATTCAATTTGGAAAAATTATTTTGAAATTTTGGTATTTGTTTAAAAAAAGAGTATTGTTGTCAATAAATTCTTTTTCTAGTAATAATTTTTAAATAGAATATATATTTTACGAGTATTTATTTAATGAACATATTATATCATGATTGTTAATCATAAAAAAATTATTAAATCATATATTTAATTGAGAATTTTGATTATGTAAATGTTTTAAGACCGAAATTTTAATATAATAATGTTATAATTTAGATTTTAAGAATATTGTGAGTATAAAATCATTAATTATATAATCATTAGAAATTTATTTTTTGAGTTATAGTATCATATTCATTTGAGAATTGCAAATACTTAAATCATTATGAGACTAAATCAAATTGAACAACTATATTACAATAATATTATTTAGATTTAGGTTTGTTTTATAAAAATATTTCCAATGTGTATATGATTGTTAACCATACAACTAGAGTCAATTTATTAATATACCTATTACAAAATGAAGTCATAGTCTTTAACATTTTTTTTAAGAATTTCTTTTTTAAATTTATTTAATAAATACGTTTTTTGCTTATGGTATGAAAATGACATCTAAAATTTATAATTAATTAAGTATTATTTTATAAAACTTTAGGTAAAAAGAGATCTCAATTCATGACTTAGTTTTGATATTTGAAGATAATTATGATATAAATATTAGAGATCATTAAATTTTGAGATAAAGAAGACTTATAAAACATTAATATTATATGCTCTAATATATTTTCCAATTCAAAATATGTTATTTTACTAAAATTCCTTAAATTGATGTGTTAGCATATTTTTTTTATTATCTAACATCAATAATTATGATAAAACATAACTACTCTTTTTTTATTATTACACCTTGATTTATATGAATTAATCCCATATAACTCCTTAATGGGGATTATCGGTTAGCACAAGTCCTTTTCATAAAGGGAATTGATTAAATTGGCCAAGATGTGTTAAGTTTCAACAAATGGTCATAGTTTAAAGGGATGAAGACCCTTATGCCATTCAATTAGCATAAAATATTTGAATCTTGTACATTGTACTATAAACTAAGAGACAAAACACGGAAGAAACAAATGAGTGTCCTTAAATATAATGAGCACATTAGTAAGGTATGCATCGTGCATATTTATCCCACTTTTGAACTATCAAATGTATTTTTATTATTTAAGTTTTTATAAGTGGTAGACGTAGCTATTATGAAGAGAGTGACGAAGCTAGGGTAAAAGTTATAAGAAATAAGTATTTTTGGGAGGCCTTGCACATAAAAATGATGTTCTAATGGCAGTGAAGCTTAAAAGAGCATGAAAAATACAGATAAAAGAGTCGAATTGAGACATAAGAACTGCAAGCTCTATAAATGCTTGTAAATAATAACAAACCCTTTGAATATAGAGAACATAGTCATACTGAGACATAAGACCAACTCTATGTGCGCTCTAATAAATGCTCGTAAAAAGCAACTTGCGCGAATACGGAATTGATAAATATTACCATTTTTTACCATTATTTGGATCCTCGCATGGAGCCTATAAATAGAACCCTGGCCTACAATCTAAACCTCTCATTATTTTGCCCTGAGTATGGATTCGTTGACTTCAATCGTGAAAACATCATGTGTCAAAATCTTTTTAATCATTTTAAATTGTACAAATGCCCTCTTAATACATAATTTTACCATCAAGCCGACAGTCCGTACACAAATTTATAATAATTCAACACCCAACAGTTAAACTCCTCACATGAAATGTCGCACACATAAATTAAAAAAATGGCTATAAACACATTCAAAAGCGCCCTCGACCCACCCCGTACCAGGGATTGCACTAGGCTTTACTGCTGCCTAGACCAACCCAATCCCTCCTTGTGCAAGCACAATTTTGAATAATCAAACTGCAATTAATAATCAATCTAAATAGCATCCTGACAATTAAATCATTAATTTAGTACTGCATCCCACAAAAGTGGTTGTAAATTTACCGATTTGTCATAAGGACCATAAATAGAAAAGCCCACTGGCGTAAGCATTGGGTGTGCTTCAGCGATTGAAAAATTAGTACATGTGCAGAGCAGATGAGCGTAATGAGAAGTTTAAACAAGATACATGCTAGTGTAAGCGAGCTATTTTGGCACGATCCCGCACATCAAATACTATTATTAATTATTTTACTTATTAACATAAAAATTTTAAATTAAAAAATTCTTCTTTTATATAAAATAATATTAAAAAAAAAATATTTAATATCAACTAGTACTGCACACACACAACGAATTTAATACACATGTCAATAATTCTCAAAAACTGCAGGTGACCGAGGCTGCACCTGAAAGTGCAGGGAAGGCGCGTACGGCTGGCCTGTACAGGGCCCTAAGGATGCTGAAAACGTGCATATGTTTATTAATGGACATAATTTCACATAGGAAGATTTTCCATAGTGTTTTATTATTCATCATTATAATATAATTTAATGACCCCTTTTTTTAATGACAACTTAATATAATTATTTGATATATTGAAAAAACATAAAGAAATTATCGGGATTTATTTAATTTATTAAAAAATATAAAAGTTTTTTTTTTCTTTTAAATTGAAAAATCAAACATATTTTGTAAAATAAATAAATAATTTTTATTTGCGATAATATTGTTGGTAGAATAAATTTATTGGGCATAATTCATACTTGTATTAGTAATAACAATACAAACATATATTTTTAAATTAGTAAAAAAATATATTTTGATATTTTTGATAATTATTTAAATATATGTATTTTTTTGAATTAATAATTTTATTTATTTATTTTAATCCGAATGTTTTAGATCACTACTTATGAATTTTCATAAGATTTATTTTTCCTTGATAAAGGACCATAAGATATGATTCAAAATTTAAAAATAAAAAAAAAAAAATCCTGGTAAAAATGACCGGTGCCGCTGGCTAAGACAATTATTCTAGAGCCGCAAAAATTGTAATATTATTCTATATGAATTGTGAAAGCATAAAATCTTTAATCTAAAATAACTTTTATTTTAAAAGATGTTTAATAATGTTTCACAATTTTTCATTTTATAATAACTTAAAATTAAATATATACCAATTCAATATAAATTTTACATAAAAAAATGTTCTATAACATTTCATCATCTTTTATCATAATATAATTTAATTGCTTTTGATCTATAAAAAAAACATAAAATAATCATTAAGTTTCATTTTATTTATCAAAAAATAAAACATTTTTTTTTCTATCAAGAAATCATACATATTTTATATAAAAAATAAATAAATATTTTTTATTTGTGATGATAATATTGTATGGTAGATCGAGTTTATTGGGCTTGTCACACTTACGTTCATGTCCATTAATAAACATATGCTCGTAAATAACAACTTGCCTGAGTACGAAATTGATAAAGATTACCATTCTCCCGATTACGCATGTAGCCGAAGACATCCTTGTTGCAGATGAACACACGGAAAACACTTTTTACCCAAAGACAAAATCAAAGGTGGGATTTGACGTTTTAAACAATTTTAAACATATTTTATAGTTTGTAATATCACTTGCTAGTTGCTCGTCCACTAAGAAGTGAACTTAATTCCAGAAACCGTAACTTCATTTAATATAAATATCCAAGCAATCTTAATAATGTTGTGACAAAAGATTTAAACATTTGCTAACATAGGAGTTGTTACATTTGAGAACAAGACAATAAAGTCGTTTTCTTCTATTTTTTTTTGCCTAATTATTTTAGGAGGACTAACACATCTCAAAACATTTTTATCAAGAAATAAATAGTCTATCAGTGTTCACAAAAAGATATTATTATAAAAAGTCCTTCCACGATTTCACATCTTATTAAGAAGTTATTCCAAAACATTCCCTTTAAGGAATTATTGTTCATGTGAGCTCTTATAGAAGTGATACTAAAAGAGGCTTGGTTATAGACACGAAGAAACCATAAGTTACAAGTATAGTTATATCTTCTCTGAAGAAAGACGAAAGAAACAAGCAATTTAAATATCTATAGAGCAATTGAAAGTACAAGTCAACCGAGTATCGCAACAGAGAATAGAACCATTTTGAATAGTTGACAATAGATTCATCAACCAGATTATGCTTACTTTCTTTTTCCAAATTTTTTTATAAACTAATTTTGAGTAACATTATCACATATGTAACATTGACAAATATTAATGTTAATATGCAAATGACCTTATAAATACATATAATACATTCATACTTTTTCGATATTCTATTAACAAAAATTTAATTATGAAACAAATAAATGTGGAAATTAAAGTATCTATCACAATCATTTACATAATATTAACAATCAAAAAGATCTTGTGTGTATGTGTGTGTGCGTGTGTGTGTGCATGCATGCAGGTACACGTGCACGTACTTCTATGTGTGTACACAAAACAAAAGACAATCAATGATGGGGGCATCCTCGGCATTTGAACTATCAATATTGATTAGCCCTACAACCTACGAAGTCAAGGCTCCATCTCATACCATTGTTCCACATAATCATGAGCATGACCTATATTGTCTGCTACAAATATCAAGCACTTTGATCCAAACCATCACACATGTATGCTCGGACAACAAATTACACAATCAGTGAAGTTAATATATTGATAGATCATAATAATGTGTTAGTGTAGGCCATGCATCAAGCTCCATCTATAAGTAATCACACTCACCAACCACTCTATTATAGGTTATAGTAATAATCAAACAAGGAAAAGAAATGTCCATGTTCACCCACAATCTAGTCAACTCGCTCTACTAAATCCATTCCCCACAGTGTCATAGGTCACATTCCATGTCAAAGTACATATGGCCCCATCTACCATTGTCAATCAATATGCATCACCTATAATATCAAATTACATAAATACATGAAAAACCAACTTAAAAATAATATCAACTAACACAATATATAAATAATCATGTAAATACTCATGTTCAAATACTGTAGTGGAAACAATAGCATCAACAAGGGCATGTACATCAATTGGTTGTGCTACACGTTAATTTGTAGTTTTTACACTAGGATATGTTATAATTGGTTCTCTAGTTCCATCTCTACCTCCTCCTTTTCCATCCCCTCCACCCTATATTAGGACCACAATACTAGGATCACCTACCACAACTATAAATAATACTTTCCACTGGGTAGTTATCTACCATTGTGTATAGATTTATGTACATCTTACATCATCACTCTCCACCTAGTTAACTACAATATCCCACTCCCTTGCTAGTCATGGAACCACATCAACAACTCTGGGTTTAGACCTTACACTTGATCTAATAGCTTATCTTTACTACTTTGCATCCATGGAAAAGGTACTGGAATCACATCTTAAATTATCCTAAACTATGAAGTAACCCACTCTTACTAAAATATCTTATATACACTATGAGATCAATCATGTATCCATACAGTAAGTTGTATATGATTCAACTCTCTCCCATACTTAGGCCATCTTTTATATCCCATATATGGCTACCATTGAATCATTGTTGGTGTCAATTTATTCAAATGCACTCTGTACTTCATATTGTTCAACCACCTCCACCATGATAACACCCACCAAGATGTGAAGACATTGAGATGAGCCAAATCATTGTGAGGACTTCTAAATGGATGTACCATAATGTTATGCTCATAACCTCATATGTGTAACAATTTGGTCACTCCAAGACTGCCAGCATGAACCTCCAATGGAAATTTGTACAAGTCTTGATATAAATGGGTTAGCATGGTACACCCCCAATAATATATAATATGAATCTCATTAATTGGCTGAATAAAATCATACATATGATATGAGATGAACCAAATCTTCCATCTAATGCTATGAATGACACAAATACACAACATATATATTTTTTACAACCCTTAAACTTTTAACCATACCATTTTCTAAAGTGAGGTCATGCTACCATGATCAACACCCTACCATCTACCTATCTAATATTTTTGGGCTCATCACATGTATCATAAACCCTCTACATCCATAAAAATGGCCCTCTCTCTAAAACCTAGTATTCATAAGATATACCACACATCCTAAAGTGTGATGGTCATCTCGATCATTAGCAACCAAAATGTACAAGTATCAAGGTTCCATCTCTCAGTGAATGCAATCATCAAATTCATATTATATATAGCTTTGCCCATTTGACAACATGTGCTAAGCCATCCTCCTTCAAAATTTTCCAATTGACATCATCTAACCAAGCTCTATCAACGTATTAATAGTTCACACACATTGGAACTCTTGTGCATGAAGATCACATTCCAAAAGTAGAACAAACAAACAAATTCATATCTATATTAGATCCAAATAAATGCAATATACATAAATATTCAAAAAGTGTTAGCACTTAAATGGACAACATTGAACAAAAAGGATAGAAACATTTCACAATAATGCATTGTTGGGGATAGTAATGTCCCAAGGAAGAAAATAATGTTAGAAATGGGATGATAGAAAATCCTCCATGAAAACAACAAGGGATCACTTCTTTTGAGGGCCTAAATTTTATGTTTGACCTCCCTATCATGATTTTTTTTATGATGATTATCTTTTCAACATTGACCTTGAAATGCTAATATAATTCATAATGGAATACATAAAAATTAAGAATATATGTATTTATGTATACATATACATGTGTGTGTGTGTGTGTGTTGTGTGTGTGTGTGTGTGTGTGTGTGTGTGTATGTATGTGTTACATACATACATCTCCACACACACACACACACACACATTCCTTTACAGTTTTCGATGGTCTACCTCAAATTTTACCTTTGATCTATTATGGTCTCCTAAATAAATTGATTGTATTTTATGGATTAAAAATGAAAATAAGGCCTTATGTCCATCAATTTTAGGCCTTGATCTTTCCACGAAGCTAATTTTTCTTGAGAAATTTTCTCCACTAGAGAGAATTTGTTGCAAAAAATAATGGATTCAATAATGTCAATAAAATTATTGATAAATTCATTAATGCTTTTGTGAATGCCTAGAAACAATTACCACCAAGATTAGGTTGTATTGATTTTCAAGGTGTTAGATGATGCATGTTGTATATAAGTAGGCCAATCAGTTTGTGTTTTATGACAAGAATGGTATTATTATTTAGATTGTGAATAAAATGTTATAAATCAGGTGATGAAACATTTGGCCTTATAAAAAAATGTTTGTTTCTTAAGCTTACCAGACTCTCATCTTTGAATATCATCAAACCATCAATTTCTATTTATTTATTTTATAAACGATAATAAGGTAAAATGGGCCCTTAGCCCATGGTACAAAAGGGTTTGCCTTGTATATCATACAAAGGGAGATAAAATAATACTCTAAGAGAACTAAAGAAATTTGGTAGAAATCAATAAATCTAAGTAGCCATGAAGGCAACAACCTAGATACATGAAAAAAGACCAAAGAAATGAAGTCTAAAAGCTACACATACTAGATCAGTCCATGAGTGCTAGAGGGAAACACCACCATGGAACTACTCCCAAAAATCATGAATAATCCAACACCCAAAGCCTTGGTCACAAATGGCCATGTCCATGAAGCATTAACACTACTGTACACACCTTAAAATTAAGACCACTAAATCCCTCTAAGATAACTTGAACAAAAGGGATGTTGTTAATGGATCAAAGATTTTTTAACTAATTCTCTACCTTATTCCCTAAGAGGGGGTCCTTATCAATACTAATATTGATTTAAATAAAGGTGAAGATGTCCAAATTTATCCATGAACTCATGATTTTTGTGATAAAAATAAATGTCATAAAAAAAAGAATGAAAATGAAGATATCTTGAATCATTGAATTAAGTTGCCACTAATCATGTCTACTCATTTTAACAGTGATGATAATCAAGAGAGAATCACCTTCCATGAATAGTTGCCTAAAGTTTCAATCAATAGAAGTTCTCAAACCTCCTAGAAGAGTTAAAGCTTTAGTCAAATTATTAAAAGAACATGGAATGTTGAAGGCAAAATATGATGAAATATTCCTCTTCCATAAAAAAGACTAGGGTTAACTTTGGATGCTCTAAATAAATTTAGATTGACATAACTTTCACTTGGAGACTTCTAAGAGGCCAATAATCTTTTTTTCTTTTGGGGAGGGAGAATGAAGTTGTTTTTCAATAATTTCTATTTTAAGAGAATATGACAATCCTCTCCAGTAATTTTATTATTAGGAGGTGACAATTTAGCATTAAATAAATATTTAAGGAGCACCTCAATTTTAAGTGTGAGTAAATATTCAGTGAGGGACAAGTTCCTAAACACTCTATTTTTTATTTATTTTTAGAAGCTCCAAATGATCAGATATGGGGCCATTGTTCAAATATTTGTCTAGTTAATCAAAATTACATGAATAGAGTCAATTGCTACCTAAATTTTGTTCATATTATTAAATATCCAAGACCAAATTATCTAGGCAAAGAAGCAATGTATTAGGATGTGGTTTAGAGTTTTTGAATTATCTTTATAGAATATGCACAAGGAGGTCCCCTTAAAATCAATCCTTTGGAATCTGTCCCAAAGAAGATATTTGTTCTTCATGATAAACCATAGATTTATGTTATCTTTAGGAAGACCTCAATGGATCTTAAAAAAACTACATGACATAAAGTTGTATTAATGTGAGAGATCAACTTATCATAGCCTTGTTTCATAAAAAAATAGAAGTATCTCCAAAGCATTTTGATCCATCAGTATCCACTAAACTATTGATATGAAGATAGCATATGAAGGTTATCTTTCTCCATGCTTCTAGATGTTATGTTCTCCCATGTGCCCAACTCTTTCTCCAACCTATCTCCTATGCTTCTTCCATGTGCCACCTTCTCCTTGGATCTAATACCACAATCAAGAATAAAATAAGACTCAAAGAAAAAATACTCATAGAAATCTATGGCTTATTTTTATTCAACTTTTTCTAATAATGAAAACCAATACATAGCCTCAATAAATAGAGGACAAACATATATTAAAGAAAATTCTAGAATGAACACATCATAGCTTTAACACTAGCAAAAGCATATACAAGGAGAAGAATAAAAATTACTTTAAAAAAATTATTCTAAGAAGTGTGAAGCTTCATCTAAAAAGCTTACTTTAAAAACTGACAGTGTAGAAATTAGCAGATATTCTAGCATTTTTCATCTCATGAGGATAATTATGACTAGTCATTTATCACACAAGAGACATTTTATCATCGCAAGGAAAGCTATACTAGTGTGTTTGTCATTTCAAGATGACTTCAATGATCCCATTTTTATAGAAATACAAAGCATCCCTCATAGCACACAAGTATCATAAATGGTAGGTTTTGGAGGATTTTCTAATTCATACTGTTAAAATATATATATTTATATATAAAATAATTTAAATATTGAAAGATAAAATAATTAAAATTTCTTGATGATGAATCATGGATGGTGATTTGAAATGCATTACATCAAAAGGAAGCACATAATTTTCACCTAAAAATCAACTCTCAATTATAACATTTTTACACTTTTTAACTTAAAAAAGATTTAAATTGTGAGCATTATTCCCATTCAATTTTGATTGTGTGTATAACTGCCACTTCCACCTTTATTAAACATTTATTTTTGACATGCATTATAGCTATTCCCATATTGGGATCCTCATCAGTGAGAGGTAGATAAATTATGATGCTCTATCTTTACATCTTATGTTTCAACATTTTAAATGCATGGATGGGGCACAATAACGTGGAAGTGGTGCCTGTATTCATATTTCATCACCTTTGATTTCTTAAATTCTTAATCTACACTCTATGGTAAGCTCCCTCTTCCTTAGTAATAGAGTCAGCTCCGTATAAATGTCAACAACCTCATTATTAGTTTCATTATGCTCAGATATGTGCTGTTAACCATTCAATAATTGCTCTTGTTAATGCTAGGTTAAAAAATCCATGCAATTATTGTGCACTTTACAGTAATTATTTATACATCATTGTTATGCTGGATAATACAATATTATACTCCTAAAATTCTCATTGGGGAAAATAATGTATTGAATGATTACTTTACATTGTTATTAGGTAAATGTTGGACAAGGATTAAAAAGTATATGTTTAATTTTTAGTACAGAAAATTCATCAATAAATATTGTTAGCAGGGCTATTCTTTAATTAATACATGCTCAATAATAATATTCATTTTGTTACAACATTTATTATTAAATCTAATGAAATATTTTTTTAGACTAAATTGTACATGAAATTTTAGCAAAAAATTCATAATTTAATCTAAAAAAATATTTCATTGTCTTCATAAAATAAGAAAACACTATTTTTATGTGCTTTTTAAAACTTTTATTACCATTAAAACACCATTTTTAACATTCATCCCTTGCCCCACATAGCCTTTTGATGTCCAAGGACTTCCATAGACAATTATTCCTTATAGCTTTTACCATCACTATCTTCAAAGTAGCTAGGTCTACCACTTATAAAAAAAACTAAATAAAAATACATTGTGGGAAAAAGATACATATTGCATATCTTATTAATGTACTTATAAAATTTAAGGATGACCATAAGTTTATTCCACATAAATTCAATTATTTTATGTTAGTTGAATGACATAAGGGTCTACATTCCTTTAAGACTATAGTCATTTGTTGGAACTTAAAACATCTTGTCAGATTTAATAAATTCCTTTTATGTAAAGGACTTTTGTTAATTGACAATCCTCGTTGAGGAGTTATATGTGAATAATTCATATAAAGCACTTTGTGGTACAATTTATAAAATTGAAACAAAGTTTATTTACATAGAATAAATATATAATTAAACTAACTATTAATAGAGTTATTTAGTTTTGTAATAATTATTGATCTTAAATAATAAAAGAAGATACCAACATATCAAATTTGGTACTTTCAAAAAATTCAATATGTCAAACCCAAAACTTAAAAAATTGCTTTAAAATACTTTTCTCCCAAAAAGGTTAAAGGCTACTACTACATTTTGTAATGGTATGTTAATAGATTGTCTCTATTTGTATAATTAAAAATGGTTAATGACTACCACTACATTTTGTAATGGTATATTAATAGATTTTCTCTATTTGTATGATCAAAAATTATATACACTCTGAAAATATATACACAAAATAAACCTAAGATCCAAATAACATTTTTACGATAGAATTATTCAATTTGATTTATCCTTGCAATGATTTGGGTATTTAAAATTGTCAAGTTAGTATGATTTTATGACTCTAAAAATATTTTTGTAATGATCTTATAATTAATAATTATATATTAACAATATTCTTAGAATCTAAATAATATGACTACAACAATGTTTTGGCTTTACAATAATTTAGATAATAAAAATTCTAAACTGCACATATGATTTTAAGACTCTTTATATGCTTAGAAATCATTATATCAAATGCTTGTTAAACATATACTTATGAAACATACCTTCAATCTAAGAAAAAAACACTAAGGTGGAGTTCCTTATCAACAATACTCTTACTTGCAGATAAATACTAAGATTTTAAAATATTTTTTAAAACCTAAATTTACAAAGAATGAGCCTACCAAACTTAAAATAATTTGCAAAGTCTATACTTCAAATAAATCACCTTGCCATACTCCGAAAAATAAATTCAATGCATTCATTGTCCCATACGTTCTCTGCCCTTTCCATGCCATATATGGGGATCGTGAGTGACATCCCCTTCTATAAATGCCTTCCATCTAGAAATACCTCCTCCTCCTCCTTCACAATGACAAACTTGTTTCACTTGAAAGTAGCTACAATGAGTTGCTCCCTCATAGCTATAAGGAATGAAGGGATCACTAAATAATTATGAATGAAGGGAGCACTAAATAAATTACAAAAAAAACTCAAATTAAATATTCCAAAGGCACAAATAAAAGATCTTTCAGTACTATACTTAGTAATTTATGAATAAAAAGTTGTTTCTAATCTAGTTGTAAGTGAAAATTAATGAGAGGTACTATACTTTTTAATTTTTGATACACACACACACACACACACATATTGGTGTTTCTTAATTGTGGAATACAATAAATAAATTAACAAATACATCTATGTTAATTTATCTAGTAATTTTTTTACAAATGTTAATTAAGAAATGTTTATTAAAAAATAAGTTAATGAGCATCATGGAGGCTTATATGTAAACACTGAATTTAACATATATAGTTATATGTAAGCTTAAAAATTAGTGTGGATAGATATTGTACCATACTACCACATTATGAAGTATATGTACGATCAAATGAAACCTCAATTAATAAATTTAAAACTAGTTTGGTTGTGAATTCAACAATATGTTTTGACACTTGCCACTAATTGTTGTTGGTGCTAAGATTTGCACCATCTAATTTGAAAAATTTTCCCAGTTTAGTATTAGTTCCTAGTTGTACACCTCTTTCATTCAACATTGCACACATGAAAAAAATGGCAAACAAAAATGAAAAATATGTTGATATGTCATTATAGCAGGGGGAGGGTTTTACATCAAGAAAGAATCTAACAAGCAAAATGACTTAGAGGCATCGATAGAGGGTGTGTTCAGCTCCGTGCTACTTCTATCTCCACCTGAACTAAGGTGAGAGGACCTCAGGAGTAGCTTGCTCACATGGATTGATTTTTTAAATCAATTTCTATGGGGATTTGTGGCACATAAGAACACAAACATGAGCAAGACATAACCAAACTTATTCACTCCACTCAGAAAGGGTTGTCACATGAAATGCACAAATGCACTAGGTCACATACAAGCTACTGAATATATATACAAAAGTGCTTGCAACCTTTATTCTAAAGAATTTTCACCAATAAAGGGATGAATAGAAGACTGCAATGTTGTTCTTTAAAGCATAAAATGTAAACACATGTTAAGTATGCAATATTTATGCATCTACAGGAAAATAACACTTAACATATGCAAAGGGTGTATTAGTTTTGAGGGTAAGACAATCTGATAGCTATAAAAATAGGGTGGTGTGCTGGTGGTTTTCAAATAGCAAGGATTTTTTCAACATTCATCACATTAATTATTGTAAAGATGCAAAAAAAATGACTTGTGAGTTACTCGGAAGTACTATGAGTGGTTTGCATCTATTAGTGTCAATACAATGCAAATAACCAAATGATTCTTGAAACCCTATAACACACACTACAACTAAAATTTCAAATACTTTTCCCTATTGAATGCATAAACCTAGGTTATCGTTAAAAGGTATTTAACAACATATTTCCAAATATAACTGTAGAAAGGGATTTATAACCTAGATCTATGATCAAAATGATAACCAATAATGAACACAAACCCAAATATCCAATTAGCACAACTTGTAAAACACATTATTATATTTCATCAACAGGGAAGAGTAAGAACAACAAGTATTTTCCATTATCTTGAAAAGATATCTTACATGCATCAATGTTTCAAAATGCTACTATGGGGACAAGCATGGTGAGTTTACTCCATGTTGGATAGGGGAGGCATATAAACATGCTCTCCAAAATTGTTAATGGTTGTACATCGACAACCACCTTAGCAAGAGAGACAACATGTACACAATAGTGATCCCAAAATTTGAAAGAGCCTATACTTAAAGAGAAAAAAAAAATACCAATAAAAACATTAAAATATAAGACAAGATTTCTATTTATACATTTTTACCATGTTTCAATAATGGGAATATGGGTTGCAATTTGTAATATTACAAAATTACAAAATAGCCCTCCAAGTTCAACCAAGATGCTCCCAGCTGGAAAATATTCCTTTCCATGCCTGGAATCTTCATGTGTTTGTAAGGAAAATGATTGCTGTAGCTGCCTCTACAAGAAATGATGAATATTTTCAACAAATCTTTGTTCTCCTTTGCTGGAAATGAATTTTATACTAGATGGAAAGATAATATTCATGATGGAGGCTAAACAAACCATTTTTCTTCGTGTGTAACTACTTGGAGATGCCCTTTGACCACTCATTAGCACAGCTGGAACCTCTTGGACAGCTACCCTTTCCTTTATGCACACCAAAGAGCAACCCAACTTTGTAATTGTCCTTGTTCTAGGGAAGTCTGGGTCCCATTTTTAATTTTACAATTCCTTTGTATTGGGGAAATCTGAAACTCAGTAGTAGTTTTACAATTTGAAAATTACATAATTATAATTCATAGTTGTAGTTTTTTTGAAAAGTTCTCTTTGCAAAATATACAATTGCAAATTATATAATTACAAATTATAGAATTGTAATTCGTAGTTGTAGTTACCCTAAAAATTTACCTTAGGGAAATGAGAACTCTAGTTGTAGTTTGTAATTTACAAAATTACAAATTGCAGTTGGGATTCCGATTTCCCTAAAATACTTTCTTTAGGGAAATGGGAACTCCAGCTGCAATTTGTAATTTGCAAAATTATAAATTGCACTTGGGGCTCCCATTTCCTTAAAAATATAGTTTTAGGGAAATGGAAATTCCATATGCAATTTAAAATTTGTAAACTTGCAAATTGCACTTGGGGTTTCTGTTTTCCTAAAAACTTATTTTAGAGAAATGGGAACTTCAACTACAATTTGTAATTTTGAAAATTTACAAAATTGCAAATGGCCTTGAAAGTTTTCATTTATACTGGGACCCTTTGTTGACCGATGTTGACTGAGGGTTTGGGAGACCCAACTACAATTTTCAATTTGCACAAGTGCAAAATTGTAAAATTGCATTTCTCTTCAACATCTCCCTGAAACTCCTCTTGAGTTGACTCTTCTCCAATATTTGGTTAGCAGGATTGCAAGAGTTGATCGCAGTTTGCAACTGCATCTTAGAAACCTGTATTTTGTAAATTACCTTTACCACTAAAATCTCTAAGGGGCTTTAGGGGCCTCTTCTATAATTTTTTAAAATTTGCAATTTTTTCAAATTTTCCATTGTTTACCCAATTCCATTCTTGCTCCAGTGAAGCACCCTGTAGAAGATTTTACCAGAAGCCAATCCTTTTTACATCCATTAT
The DNA here is from genome assembly GCA_037957365.1 of Torreya grandis. NCBI lineage: Eukaryota > Viridiplantae > Streptophyta > Pinopsida > Cupressales > Taxaceae > Torreya > Torreya grandis. Next base: position 3,483,607 of record JARHVA010000463.1, read on the forward strand.
TTCATTCTCAACAATAACTAGTCATCAATAGAAATATGTATTGCCCTTCCTTTCTCCATGGATTAGTTGCCAAATCTGAAAACTTGTTAGCATCACCATTTTGAGCAGAATTTGCTGCTTTACCAGGACTATCTACATTTTCTGCTAACTTTAAATTTGGATTTGACTCGTCATCCATACTACCATCTCCTTATGAAGGAATTTCAATGTCAAACATGTCATAATCTCCTCGTACTAAAGCCTCATGGGTTTCCTCCTCATCTCTTACAATTTTAAGATCTTCATTCTCGCCTCTTATTCTGCATTCATTTAAATGTGATCCTAATGAACTCTCATCTAACCAAAATAAGATACCAAGACCCATGACAAGAGAATGAGGTGGGTGAAAAAATTTCCTTCCCCTAACTATAAAACTTCCAACTGTAAAATACTCTCCTATTGGTGCAGTCTTACTCACTTGATAAGGATGCACCCACCAAGCACTCATGATAATCTTTGAATCCCATGCTTTGTTATGGCACACAGTAAAACATCCAGCCTGATTTCAAAGTTTGCAACCCAAATGAAATGCAGAGAAACCCAAATGGAACACAGTCCATTCCTTAACCCTTCTCAACACTGTAATAAATTGCCTCCTTTCAATACTTCAACCTGGCATAATATGAACCATGACGCCACTCTTCTGCACCTTCAATGCCACATACCTCAATAGTTAGAGGTCCCAATTGAGCCACACCTTTAGATGAGCTATGTTGTCAACTGCCAAAAAGAGAAGCATTCCATAACCTATGAGAAGATGTTCGTAAATGTGTAGATGCATTTGGCATTATCTTCTCACTACTAATCAACTTGACTCATTTAGCTAATTGAGCATGTTGGAGGACAAGGCCTACTGTGACCTTATTATCAACCTAAAAATCATTTTCATCCTTAAGTTCGAAACCATGACCTCTTCCACGCAGTCGTTCCAGATGTTCAAAGGATTAGAATTGGAAACAAAAACACAGTTGGCGTTTCCTTCCTTGCATCCTTGGTCGCTGCCAAACGGTATGTTAGCACATGCTGATACTTCTTTTGAACATTGAATTCAATTTTGAAATCTACGTGTCCTTTTGGAGGATGGTCAAAATTGCAGTCAAACCCAAGATGTCCACCATCCCCTTCAATCCACAAAATCGGGAGATCCACAAGCAAATTGCAGTTTGTTTATTCGCAAATTGCATTTCATTCTCCTTTTTCCGCCACGTCCTTTTCATTTCGGGATCTAGAGTCCGACAAATAATTTGCAGTTTTCACAATGTCTTTTTGATAATTATTTTTTCCAGGTGTAGTCCCCGACTTAGAACCCCAGGGAGTTTCACCACCTCCTTTGTAATTTTCCCTCGGTCAACCTTGCAGCCAACTTCCACACTTCCGCCGTGCTTATTCCACTTATATTTCCCACCGAGAGCTTCTACGTGGTATGATGCGGGTTTGGGGAACCTGGACACAAATTGCAAGTTGTGTTTTTTAACATTTTCCTTTTGCAATTGTAATTCCTACTACAAATCCCCGCGAAACTTTTAAGTGGCAATTGTAATTTTATAAATTTGCATTTTGACGGCAAAGCTCCGTTGTTCAATCTACCTAAAAAATCTATCTTTGTCTTATTCCTTTACCATTCCCATGTGGCAAGGGGCTGAGTATTTTGGAATAGCATCCATGTAGGCAGCAAGCCCTCCACATCGGATGCTTAAAACAATTTGCTGTGCATATTTGCTATTGTCTCAGTGCAATCATTCTACAACATTTTCCTCGGAATTTTTTTTAAAATTACATGGTACAAATCTGAGCACCAACAAGTACAATAACGGGGGTCAATTAAACATATTTTCTTTGAAGGACGCAATTTTCCTTCCTTTTTGTTGTGTCCACCTAGGAAAAAATAGTGCAATACATCCTTGCCTAAGCTGTGATTCTTCAATTTACTGTGTCCAATCAATATAAAATGCATGGAAATCATTTGTAGGCCATGAGGTCACAGAGTAATGGAGATAGTCAAAGCTTTTGTTCTCAAGGGGTCTTATCTTTTTATGGATCTATTGATTTATTATATTTGGTTTATTTTTTGATATGTTTACTCAAATATTTAATAAAACTATGTGGCAGTTGAATCGATAATCATGAGAGACAAATTAATGATTATAAAATGATTGGCTTATCAAATATTTAATTCCTTAAAGTTATGGGATCGCCAAAAACATAGAAGTCCCCATCGGGACTTACAAGGTGTTATCCAACCAAAAATAATAAATTGGAAACAAATAATGAAAAAAAAAAATCTAAGGGTTTTATAATAAAATCAATTAATTAATTATATTAAAAATAAATCATCAATAATTATTCAAACAATTATAAAAATAAAATTTCTATAAGATACACTCATTGGTATAATAATTTAAAAAAAGAAATAAATAAAACCCTTCAACTCATCAATTATAAATCAATTAATAAAATATACAAACATAAAAATAGATCAATAGGCATCCATCTCAATTATTTGTTTTCTAGGAGAGAAAAACATAGATCCATTTCTTTCACCACTATCAATAGTATTTTAAGTCCTTTTAACATATATTTAGTATCATTACCTCCCAAGATAGCTCATTACAGTCACGATCTTAATAATTATCGAATATTATTGGGTCTAACATGGTAGTTTTCCTATATTGAAATAGAAGGAAAGGAATTGAGGGAACACACACCAATTGTGGAAACATTCCTTTCCAATAAGGATGGAATAGTCTTTCAGTTTTGTTCACATTGGTCATGAACTTTGACATACTCATTTCAATTCTTAATTAAACACCACATCATCATGCATAAAAGAAGCATAATTTATCATAAGACAATAAGGTGTTCATAAAAAACTATGATCTCATAATCACATAAAAGATATATGTATCCACATGCGTGTCTTAAAATATAATAATCTGTGACTAAATATATAGATTTTTGTTAATCAAAAATATTAAAAAATCATAAGTCCATAATATTAAAATGATGATGATGATGATGATGATGATGATGATGATGATGATGATGATGATGATGATGAAGGTGACTCACATAATCATGAAATATGACTGTCAAGGTAGGGCATTAAAAATCTAATTAATTAAGAGATCGTTAACACTCTAAACCTAATATCAATATTTTAATTTTAAAGACTTTGAATTATCATCTCTCATAACAAACCACATATAATCCTGATTTGTGTATTAATAGTTCTTAATGAAAGTAAATGATTTTTAACTCATTGATCAAGAAAATAAGATTTACAAAGGAATTTTTATTAAGAGAAAACTTTGAACCACTAAAACACACACCAATAATTTGTTCGTATAAAATGAAATTTCAATATACCTTATTTTTTCAACTAATAGGATTTTATATACATCTTTTCCAAGTTAATATAATGTTAAAATGATCTCATGTATATTTTATTAAATCTTGGAAGTAATGGAAATAAAATAAATTTGATGGAAGTTTTATGGGAGAGGACATCATTATTGAAATAGTACTTGGGAGTAAAATAACCAATAATTAGTTACATTGTATTGAAAAGAAGATGTGTAATTTACATGAGATTCTAAAATTTTGAAAAAATAGTATTACAAAACATCCAATCATATAATAACCATAACACATGGCATATGGATAATGCACTTTATAGTGACCAAAACACATGACCAAGCCAAGCCAAAAAAATTAACTGAGATAATGAGTAGAGGTAGTGTCATAAATGAGTAGAGGTGCTTTTCTCATTGGGTAGAGAAATATTTATTTACTACTTGACATGTCAAAAAGCTGCCCAAAACATGGCATTCTATTGATAAGACAACTATCAGGGATGCCATTCCAACTCCAAGCCGCTAGGCAATACCATTCTGGATGGGAACAACCTTGATATTAAGGGAAGCATGGCATAGCACTAGGGAAGTATAACTAAATATGTAAAGGGTATGGAGGATGTAAGAAGGATTACGCGAGTGCATGTCATCAGTACATAGGGGTGAACTTAAGAACGTTTAGTAGAATGCTTAAATAAAATAATCAAGAAAAGTTTACAATAGAGAGGATGGTTTTGTACATGGTTTTTTTTTTCAATTTCTAGCATGGAGAGGTAAAACAAATGTCATACCAGGTCATGATGTGGCATTGGGCTGATGAAATAGATGGCTAATGGATGTTCAAAGGCAACCATTAAAAAAGTCAACAAAGATGTCAAAAAACTCATGAGGTCATCATACACTAAGTTTTTTGATTTTGGGGTAGCTCTAATTTTTGAAATATTGAAATATATTAGCTCTAAATTATTAAATTAAAGGTTTATTTTACATATGCTTGATATTTCAATGGCTATAAATGACCAAAATTTTGAATGCTCTAACTAATTGGTAAGCTACTACCTATGCTTTCACATTTCAAGGCATATTGTGTAGATTAAAATATTTATGCAAGTTAACCAACCATGCATAGACTGCATCACCAAATTATTCACCTAAAAAAGTAGGTGGTGTAATATTTTTAATATACTTAATGATGGGGTCAACCACTCCTAAGGGCATCTCTTGGAGCAGTTGGTCACCATCTTGCCCTTCATTTATTTGGTGTAACTCTTTTTTTGAGACACCTTTAAGGTTATTCAACCTACATTCTTGGGTTTTCAACGTGATTTGAAGAGCATTAGAATGATTTAATATCCCATTGAGGATTTCTTCTTGGTTAGAATGTGCATTTTCTATAGAATCGTTATTATTAGGTTCATCAACATTGTTTCTAGCATTGTTAAGGGGAGGTTCCTCTCTTCACTGGTTAAGGTTTCACACTCGATGCCTCTACCTCTTCCTTTACATCTTCCTTTACCTATACCTCTACCTAGGTTTTCATTACCCACATTATTATTGTAAACACCACCATATATGGTTCTCACCATATTGAGGTAAAACAAACAAAAATTTAGGAGGTAAATAAATATCAATAAATAATTTCCCAAAGTTTCATAGATCTCAAAATTGGGGCTCTGATACCAAAATGTAACAACCCAATATTTTTTATATAGAAATATGTTAGTAATTCGATAAAACTTAATATATTAATAATAACTAACTTAAAAGTGTAATGAAGTACATAGAAATTTAATATGTAGATTGGGGTATGGCAATGTACTTAATGTACATTCATATACTCTGACCTATATACTCCTTCTATGGTCTTCTTAATAGGTCCATTTACCAACTTTTATCGTTACCTAAATGCCTAAATTTGAAATAAATCAATTTGCACCTTAACCATTCAAAGTAGTTGACCTCTAAAATGATATTACTAAATATACAATGAGTAGTATCACATTGAGATAATGCAAAAATATTTCAATTCACAAAACAAGAATCATCATACTAAGCTTATTCATTCAATTATCTACATAATTCTATGACCAAAAACAATTAAATTTCATAAATATTTTCAAAATCATTATGTTATATGGCATTTAGAAACACTTCCAAACTTACATGACGAGAGAAAGTTTTTAAGTAGTGCTACTCGCTTTTTTCACCTAATCATGACTATAGTAGGATCAATTCATCATGGATTTATTTTCCATATCAGTTATATTTAGCATATTTTTCAATGTAATCTAAATTAAAAAAAATGTGTATTAATGGTTCTTATCATTGATGAACATTACCACATAAGTGGTTGTCACATCATTTTTTATCACATGAAATTGTTCATAACAAAATTAGTTAATGTTAAAATTGAATCACTTAGTTGAAATAACTTGATCATTTGTAACATATCATAGTAATAACTTACCATACATATATCATGTTGGTCATATGGTTCACTTGAATGTTTAACATGTTAAACAAATATGGATATCAATAAATCATCAGAAGCAAGTATTTGATGTTTCAAAAATCATGCTTCTAATTTGCATGAGAAAAATCAACTAACTAATCCATCAATTATAAACATTCATTCATTTGTATTTCCTTCATATAAAATTATGTTTTGAAACAACATATCTATACTCCACATGCATTATATAAATAATGAAAATTATTGTAAGCATTCATATAAACATACTTAACTAATTAGCTTAGTATTTGAAAAATAATTCCTTTTTGAAAGGATAATTTATAAGGAGTATTATATATGAAATATTTCAACTATTGACCTCTCAATCCAAAGGATTAACTTAACCAATTATCAACACATTATCAATGTGACATAAGGTATTCATTAACTTAACAAGATAATCAATTAACTAAGATGGTAATTATAACTCTACTATTCCATATGAATTCAAGAGATACTTTTACTCTAATATATCATGTTACAAGACATAGTCAATACTAAAATAAATTCTTATACAACATGTCATTGTAAAAAGTTCATATTAGGACTTGCTACAATTAAGTCATAATATATTATCTAATTCATTCATAATGCACAAAAATCTAACTATTAGAACAATAACTATTATTATAATCTCCCATAGCCTATAATTATACACTTTCTCATAAATGAAAAGTTCTTATAAACATATTATAATTAAACATGTTGAAGTAATTTTCATTCATTTCACCATGTGATTACTTCCCAAACCAAAGTATGAAAGACCGATATACTTGATCATCATCACAAGACAAACCTTATTTTGAATTCACCACCAAGTCACTTAAGTTAGATATTAAAATCATAACACACTACTCCTTATAAAATGTATTTGCTTAGAACTTATTCACATAAATACATTTATTCTATAATCAAGGTATATAAAAGAACATGATATATACGAATGTTCTTCTCATTACTGAAATTAATAATAACTAAGAGATAATATTTATCATGTTTTAAAACATATTTCAAAACTCTCTAATTGAATCATAAACTAATAACCATTATTTATTCCATCAATAATGAACACATTCATATTCATATTATAATCATTTGATTTACAAACCAATCATATAACCCAAAATAGGCAAGTAAGAAAGCTAGTTAAATGAAGAGTCTAATGTTACTCAAAAATATTCTTGTAGAGAAGAATCAAAGACTTGCCTTTCAATACCAATGATCCCATCCATTAGTGGAACTAGACCAGCCCATACATCAATTGGATGTGGAACTAGACAATAGAGATAGGTGGAATAATGATGAGTTAACCAAGAAACTATGAGTTTAAGGTGACAAAAATCACTACACATGACTCAAGAGAGAGAAAGGTGTAGGTATGATTAAGCTTCATCCCATAATCCATCTCAGGAACTAATTTAGATTAGCCTTCATGGATCTTCAATTTCTTGTTTATACATAAACCCTAATCCAATTTATACTTTATTAACATATATTGAATAACATTATAAACAACCATACCTACATATTTTATCCAAGTGTCTTATAATAAAAGATGATGCTAAAATGAGTTTAAAAAATCATACCTCATTTGACATCCATACATGAAAATGAAGATCATTACACAAGACATACACCATTTTTGGCAAACAAAATCCTTTACCACATGAATTGAAATATACAATAATAGAATAAAATAAGATCCAATTAAACCATATTTCCCCATGACTACCTCTAATCCCTAAGAAAAATGCAACTGTGTAATGGTCATTAACTCCATAGACCACCCAAATCTCATGGCTTCCTAAATTCCATCAAATTTATTATATCATGAAGCTAAGGTTTAGTTCTGCTAAGCCCAAGCGAACATAAAATGATAAAAACCATGTCCAAAATCCATGAGAAGATCATTGACCTCAAATATTAGGTAATTATAACCTAGTATAGAACTAAATCCAAAATCCCAAATGATAATCATCGAATAATGAAAGCCCCATGATCGAGTCATGGTCCCCAACATAAGTCAAAATCCTAGTCATAATTCCCATTATGACTAAAGCAAACAAACCATATGCATCCAACAAAGTTATTTGAAATTTCTAACACACAAAACAACCAAGATGAGATCTCAAATAAGTGAAATGGGGTCAAAGCCATGATTGGTATAATGAATGACAAGAAATAAATTGATACAAAAAAGAATAAAACAACATGTAATAAGACTAATATGGAAAACATCATGTCACAGTCAAATATCTAAAACAAAACAACTTTGCTCAAAAGTGAAAAAGTTAGATGAACCCAAAAAGATAAGTTAAACAAAATAAGACTAAACTGATTCTCCATGACACCAAGAAATTATTTTCACATAAAATATCATGACTAAAAAGTTGTAAAATGATCTTGACTAATATTAATGGTCAAATAACTCATCATCACCTCGTATCCTATGTTTTTAAGGTCCACAATGAACCTAGCTCAAAAAAATTCTCCCTAAAATCACTGATGTAGAATATCAATAGTATTTTGATAAGGTACAAATATGTTAAATAAATTCTAAACAAAATTAAACATCAAATGAGATAGATTCAAAAATGAACAGAATTGAATAACATTATGACAATATGAAATGTCTAGAATAAATCAAAATCACATCACAACATCTCAATAATGAATCTTATCACAGTGCAAAATAAATGTTATCAAATAAGCCATATTTAACATCTTAATCACACTAAACAGTATCCATCTAACCAAAAGGAATAACCATGAAATAAATGTATCAAAAAAGAGATAATTAGATAAAGGAGACTACTTCTATCATCAATCATGCCATCTAGAACACATGTATCAATGAAGGCTTTAATTTAATCCAAAGTTAATCTAACCTAGTCATAGCTCACTATTTCATGTTCATTATAATAATCTACCCATAAGTCTTCTAAATATGGTTCTTTCTCATAATAATATCCAATCCCAAAAGTGAGTTTGCACAAACCTTATCCAATCAAAATAAGTTTGAATGGTACAATGATGGATCATGAATTATATAATTGAAGACTCAATTATATGAGCATTTATGGAATTTCTATATGTGAAATGACCCAAATAAATTTTAGGGAATTTATCCTTCTTATTTCAAATTTTGGGGATTTTGAAATTATTTTTATGAAATTTTACCTTCATGGGAGAGAATGGGAGCAGGCTTAGAATAAGAGAATTGGAACTAAACATAGCTATTGATAAGAATGATCCTCATGTGGATCTTTTAAATATTTTTAGGGAGAGATTTGACGTGATTTTGAGACCAACACTTCCATCATCCAAGTGTCATGCACCTAGGTGATCGTATCATCTTGAATCCATGGGAGTAATGGATATGATGTTGTGCCTATGATGTCATGATACATGACATTATGGCCACCACATTTGAGAGGTTTGATGGGCCTATCATCATGGGTTTTGATTCTATAAAAGTGATGTCTATGGTTGCCTCTAATTTTTTATGTCCCACACATCCTTTGTGTTAGGAAAGCAAATTATTAATGACTAGTAGGTCGATATTGACCAATGATATTGAATCAATTCTTTATAACTAACCCATCACAAGCAATAGATTAATTATTAAATTGAGTAAACTAGATTTTTGACCATATAATAGTGCATATGTTTATTTTAATGTACCAATGTATATGGGTGATAAAAATCATAGGCATTACTACTATGATTTCATCTACATATCAATTCAGTGAGGTATAATAACTTGTAATGTTGAATTGTAAATATAAACATATTTTAAATATTTTTCCTCTTTACTTGTGAAAACATCACTGACATGAATGTATTGTCTATGAATCATTATCTAATGATGTCTGATAATCCCATTAACATGATTATCAAGGCACCAAGTCTTGGTTTTTCTCCCTTTCACACTCGTATTGTGAGGATCAACCTGCCATTGGACTTGCTAATCTAATCAAAGATGTATAAACATTTTTTTAAATATCACAAAAGTGTCTATCCTAACAATATTTCATATTCCATATTAAAAAATATTTATAAATTCATTAAATGCAAATCCCTCTATTTTCTCAAACTACAAACATCGTAACAACACAAGACTAGGTGTCTTGAATTTTCCATACAACATATGATCAAACTAGTTCTTATAGATCTTAGGCTTCCACAACCCATACCAATTAAATTACACTTCTAGAATAACCTACCTATAAATTACTTTAGGATTGATGTTTCAAATCACCCCATGAGGTTCATAATTAAAACTAATATTTATTCCAGTAACCTAATGATGGTGAATTACACAATGTCATTCAAAAAATCAATTCTAAAATTCTCCACAGAAAAGTTATTATAAAAATAATTAGTCAACCAGAAACACTTAATAAATAGTTTACAATTGTGTGCAATCCTATGATTGTGCATAAGTTATTTCAATTTTTTATGTAGCCTTTATATGACCACATTTTTTTTCGTGTAATGTCATTGGTGCAAAAATCTTGGCACCACTTGTGTAGTTTAACACAATTCTATTTTGGAGATCAATGTAGTTATCTTCAAGTTAACAATATCCACACAAAGAATAAGAAATAAAGTATTGTGGCATTGAGGTAATTATGTGAATTGTTTATTTAAGAAGCTTAAGATATTTACAACCTGCGTATGAATTTCTAAGGATATTTTATTTGTGGACCAATGTAAGATGATCTTGTGAATAGAAATATTCATGGAACTTGTTCATTGCACAATTAGTTTATGAATTCTTGTAAATACCATCCATTATTGATATGTTATATCATGATGTCTTATGTTGAATTTTTTTATAGACCATTAATATTGTAATAGGTATTTACTGATTCTGACATAAAGAGTTATGTTATAGGTATGATGTGTTATGAATCCATGGGATTGTATATTATTTTCCATAGGTGTAATGGGTTATTCGTTTTATGGTGATGCATTATTGTAAGTATGTGAGTATTTTTACTATATAAACATACATCTATGGTTGAATTGAGACACATTTAGAGAGAGAGAGAGAGAGAGAGAGAGATAACTAAACTTATGAAGACCATCGGTTAACAAGTAGAGATCTATAAAATATATATTTTGAGTTATAGTTCTTGCATTTAAATGCAATGTTTCCCTATGTAATTATGTATGTTTTATAGTTCAAGGCATCTCTAAATTAAGAATCTTAAACATGACTACATCAATTAAGTATATATTATTCTAATACAAACATTTCTCTTCACATATTAGGAATAATCATTATCAAATAAATAGAATTCAAATGCTAATTTATGTTTATAGTCTACAAAAATCTATCTATTAATAATATTTTTGTTGTACTTTATGGTAAAAATGTGAATACAACCAAACATCACTCTAAATGATAAGTTTTTTGCCTATCTCAAAACACATTTCTCCCCATTTACTCTGGTTATCTCAAAATATGTATGGACTATATAAATGAAGTATATGAGTTTTACTCTCAAAATTTCACATTGACAATGACTATAAAATATACAAATGAGATTTGAAAGGACTACATTCATGCATTAAAAATAAGTTATCAACGAGAAGTATTTACCCTACTTCCCTAGCTATATTTAAATCGATAACCATACTTGTTTGAATTACAAGAATGTTGGATAAGATGGGTTGGACATCCCATCCCCAACCACTCCCTAATGAGTTGTTGTATATATATCAAGAGAATATGGAGAAATAATAGAGGATAAGTGAGATGTCTTTTTTGGTGAATAAAATAGGTAAGTTTATTTTCCTTCATTATGTTTAAGTATTAACTCAATCCATTACATCAAAATAAAAAAATATAAGTAAAATATTTCAATTACACATAAAACTATATTATACATATGTTGATCCCATGGAAATAAGAAAACAAGTATAACTATATAGGTAATAGAATAAATAAAGAGGGAAAGAGGGAATGATTGTTTCTTCATCAGAGAGTTTGACAACAACAACCTAGACATTTTCAAACTTGATGGATATATCACACATGTAAAAATCCCTTAGTTGTTCTAAAATATGTGTGGCCTCCTTATTTACCTTTTCCCTCAACTTAAACTTGATGTAATGATATTTTTATTCCAATATCACTTTGAATCTAACTCACATTATGAATTGTCACCTATTTAATATTTGTTTATTATTATTTGATGTCATAATTATTTCTTGGAATAGATTCAATGTTTATAAATGTTTGTGTATCAAGGATACAATAATCAGAGTACTTGTGAGGATAGATAGATCCCTTTCATATTTGACATCCAACTCCCACAACTATTGGATTGGTAGTTGAAATTTGGCAATGACATCTTATTGGTGATGGATTCAAAATTTGGAACAAATTAAATGAAGGTATATTTCCAACTATTTTTATAGTATTAAATGATAGATATATTTTCCATTGACAAGCTGACTCATGTTTTTTATTTCGATGTAGTCTCAATTGTATACATTGTTGGCATTTGATTAAAAAATGAAAGACTTATTGTAGAATGGGTCATTATGTATAGGTTATGTACCAAGGACCTAATGTAATTGATTCAAATATATCGACATAGACTACACTTTAAAAACATTAAGTGGAAAATAAATTCCTTCATGGTAGATGGTTCTAATATAGAGACAAAAGAAATTAGATGCATGTTGATTACTTTGTATAGGCACAATAAATGTTTTATATTGAAGTTCATAAATAACATTGTTATATTATTTCCAAATTCTTTGTAAGTTATTGTATTATGCAAGGAAATTTAAATTATAAAGTATATTTATGAAAATGGCATGTATGTCATGCATGGTTGAAGAATATCATAGCAAGGGTGAGATAATATGATGTTAAGTTTAAGATATCTAGTGAAATGGGATATATTATACATAGTTATGTTGATGAAGAAATGGAAAACATGGAGGCCATATAATTTCTAGAAATCAAATGCCAAATTATGAGTTTTCACTTTTTCTATGGTTCAATGATGATATTACTCTTAAATGATAGGATATTAACTACTTATCTATTGTTTGTGACCCCTTGGTCTTGTTTGAAATAGATTTATGTCTCTTGATTGTGGATCTTAACCCTATTAGATGTGACATTCATTTTCTTATTTATAACATCTTCATGTCCCTTGATTATGGCCCTTTATCTTATGCATGGCATTGTGTGGATATGAGTGTATTAATATAGAATGTCATCTATGCTTATTTATCTTATTTTGATTACTGAGTTTGTAATGACTTGATATATATCATGCACCTCACCATGATTTAATATGTCAAAATGGGAATTTGTTTGGAGATAAATCTATGTGAATATGAAGGTGCATTATATGAAACACTTATAATATTTATAGTATGTTATGCATATGTTGATATTATGGAAGGAAGAAAATAGGTAAAAATGTAAAGGTAGTATAAAAAATAAAGTGAGAAATATGAAATTGTTTCTACTTTGTCAAAGAGTGTTACAATAATATCCTATCCTTTTTCAAACTTGTTGGCCAAATTTCACACGGATAAGGAAGTTTATCATTCCATAAGATGTGTGGCCTCCCTCTTCACTTCCTCGCTCAACTTAAAGTCATTGTAATGATATTTTGAATCCAATACCACTCTAACTCTAACTCAAACTATTAATTGTCACTTACTTCAAAAAAATCATGGATGTCACAATTATTTATTGGAATAGATTTAGTGTTCATAATTTTATTTAGGTGTTATTACATCATCACTTTTTAGGAGCATCATGATCAATTATAATTATGTAAATAATGCATTCATATGTGTTTCTTGATGGTATTAGGATTCAATAATGGTCTAATTAGGGCCTTTTCCAGGCTTTTTCACTTTGTTTTAGGTCTCTTAGGAGTCATTTAAATTTTCCTACCAAAACGAGAAATTTGAAAATTTGAATTTGTTACTAAAAGTTTAGGAGGTTTATCATGTATTGAAGGCCCTGATCCTTTCTAAATGGATACTTAGGGTCTATTTATATGTTACAAGTGTATTTTAGTCCTCCCCTTAATACAAATTTATCTTCAACACACTCTAGAAGCCTCCAACATATATGGAAGGCTAAAAAAACATGTTTTAGGATAAGTTTAAGGTTGTTGAGGACATGTTTTAATAGTTAGTTAGATATGATAATATTCATACCATGTAGTGAGGATATGAATAAAGTATTACAACAAAATTTTCATGTTTTTATATGATAAGGTGATTGATGGACTACCTATCTCTAGATCTATATAGTTTATAATAACTTGCAAAGACATGTGTAGCAATTGGAAATATATTAATAAAGAATATTGTTATTATATTTTTGATATTTATTAGACATATTATGAATGAGTAAGTGCATGTTTACATGTTTTATGATCTTGATTTAACTTCTTAATATTATCTCAAAGGTCTACAATTATAGTGTTTTATGACATAGCCTGAATAAAGAAGATTTCCCGTTTACTTTATGAGTATTATGTAATGGAGATGATTATTTACATTGAATAAAACCTAATATTTATCCAATTTTTAACTCTCAGGTATACTATAGTTAGTAAACATAGTCAAATAGGGTCTATATAGTTAATAAAATAATATTTTGTTTAATTCTAGGTATGTTCAAGCGTAAACTTTGATTTTTTTAGTAGGAGAAAGGTATGATAGAATAAATAGATATAAAAGCATTCATAAATAAGACTTAATATTTTAAATATTTATGTTGTTGAAGAAATGGAAAACATGGAGGCCATATAATTTCTAGTAATCAAATGCCAAATTGTGATTTTTCACTTTTTCTATGGTTTAATGATGATATTACTCTTAAATGATAAGATATTCATTACTTATCTATTGTTTGTGGCCCCTTGGTCTTGTTTGAAATATATTTATGTCCCTTGATTGTGGCTCTTAACCTTATTGGATGTGACATTCATTTTCCCCTTATTTATAACATCTTCATGTCCCTTGATTATGGCCCTTTGTCTTATGCATGGCATTGTGTGGATATGAGTGTATTACTATAGAATGTCATTTATGCTTGTTTAGCTTGTTTTGATTACTGAGTTTGTAGTGCCTTGATATATATCATGCACCTCACCATGATTTAATATGTCAAAATGGGAATTTGTTTAGAGATTAATCTATTTGAAGGTGAAGGTACATTATATGAAACACCTGTAATATTTCTAGTATGTTATGTATATGTTGATAATATGGAAGAAAGAAAATAGGTAAAACTATAAAGTTAGTATAAAAAATAAAGAGAGAAATATGGAATGGTTGCTACTTTGTCAAAGAGTTTTATAATAATATCCTATCCTTTTTCAAACTTATTGGTCAAATTTCACATGGAGAAGGAAGTTTATTATTCCATAAGATGTGTGGCCTCCCTCTTCACCTCCTCCCTTAGCTTAAAGCCATTGTAATGATATTTTGATTCCAATAGCACTATGACTCTAACTCACACTGTTAATTATCACTTACTTCAAAAAAATCATGGATGTCACAATTATTTATTGGAATAGATTTAGTGTTCATAATTTTATTTAGGTGTTATTACATCATCCCTTTTTAGGAGCATCATGATCAATTGTAATTATGTAAATAATGCATTCATATGTGTTTTTTGATGGTATTAGGATTCAATAATGGTCTTATTAAGGCCTTTTCTAGGCTTTTTCACTTTTCACTTTGTTTTAGGTCTCTTAGGATTCATTTATAATTTCCTACAAAAATGAGAAATTTTAAAATTTGAATTTGTTACTAAGAATTTAGGAGATTTATCATGTATTGAAGGCCTTGATCCTTTCTAAATGGATACTTAGGGTCTATTTATATGTTATAAGTGTATTTTAGTCCTCCCCTCAATACAAATTTATCTCTGACCCACATTAGAAGCCTTCAACATAAATGGAAGCTAAAAAAGCATGTTTTAGGATAAGTTTAAGGTTGTTGAGGACATGTTTTAATAGTTAGTTAGATATGATAATATTCATACCATGTAGTAAGGATCTAAATAAATTATTACAACAAAATTTTCATGTTTTTTTATGATAAGATGATTGATGGACTACTTGTCTCTAAATCTATATAGTTTATAATAACCTGCAAAGACATGTGTAGCAATTGTCAATATATTAATAAAGAATATTATTATTATTATATTTTTGATATTTATTAGACATATTATGAATGAGTAAGTACATGTTTAGATGTTTTTTTATCTTGTTTTAACTTCTTAAAATTATTTCAAAGGTCTACAATTATAGTGTTGCATGACATAGCTTGAATAAAGAAGATTTCCCATCTACTTTGTGAGTATTATGTCTTGGAGATGATTATTTACATTGAATAAAACCTAAGTTTTCTCCAATTTTTAACTCTCAGGTATACTAGAGTCAGTAAACATAGTCAAATAGGGTCTATATAGTTAATAAAAATATATCTTGTTTAATTCTAGGTATGTTCAAGGGTAAATTTTGATTTTTTGAGTAGGAGAAAGGTATGATAGAATAAAGAGATATAAAAGTTTTCATAAATAAGACTTAATATTTTAAATAGTTATGTTGCTGAAGAAATGGAAAATATGGAGGCCATATAATTTCTAGCAATCAAATGCCAAATTGTGATTTTTCACTTTTTCTATGGTTCAATGATGATATTACTCTTAAATGATAAGATATTCACTACTTATATATTGGTTGTGGCCCCTTGGTCTTGTTTGAAATAGATTTATGTCCCTTGATTGTGGTTCTTAGCATTATTGGATGTGATATATATTTTCCCCTTATTTATAACATCTTCATGTCCCTTGATTATGGCCCTTTGTCTTATGCATGGAATTGTGTGGATATGAGTGTATTAATATAGAATGTCATCTATGCTTGTTTAGCTTGTTTTGATTACTATGTTTGTAGTGCCTTGATATATATCATACACCTCACCATGATTTAATATGTCAAAATTGGAATTTGTTTGGAGATTAATCTATGGGAATGTGAAGGTGCATTATATGAAATACCTGTAATATTTCTAGTATGTTATGTATATGTTGATAATATGGAAGAAAGAAAATAGGTAAAACTATAAAGTTAGTATAAAAAATAAAGAGAGAAATATGGAATTGTTGCCACTTTGTCAAAGAGTTTTATAATAATATCCTATCCTTTTTCAAGCTTATTGGTCAAATTTCACATGGAGAAGGAAGTTTATTATTCCATAAGATGTGTGGCCTCCCTCTTCACCTCCTCCCTTAGCTTAAAGCCATTGTAATGATATTTTGATTCCAATAGCACTATGACTCTAACTCACACTGTTAATTATCACTTACTTCAAAAAAATCATGGATGTCACAATTATTTAGTGGAATAGATTTAGTGCTCATAATTTTATTTAGGTGTTATTACATCATCACTTTTTAGGAGCATCATGATCAACTGTAATTACGTAAATAATGCATTCATATGTGTTTGTTAATGGTATTAGGATTCAATAATGGTCTTATTAAGGCCTTTTTCAAGCTTTTTCACTTTGTTTTAGGTCTCTTAGGAGTCATTTTAATTTTCCTACCAAAATGAGAAATTGGAAAATTTGAATTTGTTATTAAGAGTTTAAGAGGTTTATCATGTATTGAAGGCCTTGATCCTTTCTAAATGGATACTTAGGATCTATTTATATGTTATAAGTGTATTTTAGTCCTCCCCTCAATACAAAGTTATCTCTAACCCACTCTAGAAGCCTCCAACATATATGGAAGACTAAAAAATCATGTTTTAGGATAAGTTTAAGGTTGTTGAGGACAAGTTTTAAGAGTTAGTTAAATATGATAATATTCATACCATATAGATAGGATATGAATAAATTATTACAACAGAATTTTCATGTTTTTATATGATAAGATGATTTATGGACTACCTGTCTCTAGATCTATATAGTTATAATAACCTACAAAGACATGTGTAGCAATTGGAAATATATTAATAAAGAATATTATTATTATATTTTTGATATTTATTAGACATATTATGAATGAGTAAGTAAATGTTTATAGTTTTATGATCTTTTTTTAACTTCTTAATATTATTTTAGAGGTCTACAATTATAGTGTTGTATGACATAGGTTGAATAAAGAAGAATTCCCACATACTTTATGAGTATTATGTCTTAGAGATGGTTATTTACATTGAATAAAACCTGAGTTTTCTCCAATTTTTAACTCTTGGGTATACTATAGTTAGTAAACATAGTCAAATAGGGCCTATATAGTTAATAAAAATATATTTTATTTAATTATAGGTATGTTCAAGGGTAAAATTTGATTTTTTGAGTAGGAGAAAGTTATGATAGAAAAAATAGATATAAAAGTATTCATAAATAAGACTTAATATTTTAAATATTCTTTTTTGAATGTTCTCATGTTTGTTAAACCCAAGTCAAGGTTTTAGGACACTAAAAACCCTATAAAAATATATTTGACAGTTAAAATGATTTGAAAATTTATATAATGGTTAAATAATATGTTATAGAGAGGATCCAAGTGGTTTAAAAGGGTAAAAGTTACTAAGAAGAGATATATTAAGGATTGGGCTCTTGTAGGACTGTAAACATGATTAAACAAGGTTTTAGCTTAATGAATATGTAATATTTTACAAAAGATCCAGCTAGAAGTCTTGAAAATTACTAGTAAGTTAGTAGATAAAATGTCAAAAGTGTTAAAATTTGTTTAAATGATTTAAAGCTTTTGAAGAGAGATAAACTATGAAATTTTAGTCTATAGGTTTGTATATTCAGTTAGCAAAATTTGTTTCTTGTTTCCTCACCTAAATTCAACTCATTGAATAATGTGAAGCTGTAGAAAGGTTTGAAAATACTATGGTGAGGTATTGTATTTTATTAAATGGTTTGTAAACACCATAAATATAATATATAATAATAACATATTATGTATGTATAGAAATTATAGTCTTATTCCTATTTGAGAGCTCTAAAGAAGAACATAGCTTTAAGGGGACTAAATCAAAGTGATTGAAGCTTTGTGGATTTTTGAAATAAGTTGTTTAATAAGTTTCTTAATTTATTTTAGGAGATAAAAGTGTCAAAAAAATAAGATATCTATGAAACTCAAAAAATAGGTCTACAAATAAGCCTAAAACCCTTATTTTGAGAGTCTAAAAGAGAGTACGACTCTAAATTGGGTGAATGTGAAAGTTTGAAACATTTCTTAGAGGATAAAATTTTTTTATGTGAAAATTTAAATTTATTTTCAAGATTTCATGAACTTTCTACCTCACATTATGTCCAATGGATCATTTTGTAGGTTTATATATAAGGCCCAAGATATAGAATCTTGTTTTCTGACTAAAGATTAATAGAGAAGGGTCCTTGAAATTTATTATATGAAGTATGAGGTATTATAAAAAACCATAAACACCTTGACACAATGAAGTAATTATTAATGTGGAAGAAATTATTCATAGAGCAATTCTATGATCCATTAACAAAGCCCTAATTCTGATAAGGTTTAAAGGAATACCTATTTACATTAATTAGGTAAAAATGCATAATGAATGGTACAAACCAAGGTCAAATGAGCTAGGATTTAGAACACACTGGGTTGATAAGTCATAACCAAAAAGTGTATATGGAAAAGAGGATGGATAAGGATGGTATTTGTACAAATAAGAATAGTGATAAAATGGCATAACTAAAATGGTCCTTACAGACATTACACCTTATCACTCAAGCATAATACCACTTGAGATGAATAATATTCATCAGCTCTAAAATTTCATCTCTGTCTAATGTGGCAAGCCTGCATGCTCATGATCCATAATATATAGTAATGATGAAATGCCCTATCTAGTTTGGTTTGAATTTTACTTTATGGTTCTTCTCATCCATGGTATTCTTTTGGTTTTTTTTAACAACAAGATCACCAAATTTGAATGTTCTATACTTAATACGGTGATTATAGTGGCATTTCAGTTAGTTATGATATGCTTGAAGATTATTGATTGTGGTTGTGCATTTCTCATCAAGTAAGTCTAGCTCTTATTGGTGAGCTATTTGATAGTCATGATCATCTAGGACATGCTTGAAAGAGATTCATAGTGAAGGTAATTTGACCTCAATGGGAAGAATGGCTTTAGTACCATAAACAAGTGAGTATGGAGTGGCTCTTGTGGGGATATAATGATTGGTATGGTATTCCCAAAGCGCAAGGAATATCTGCAAGTGCTAATCATGACCGGTATCATTGACAATATTTTTGAGAATATTGACAATGGTTTTGTTGGATGCCTCAGCCTAACCATTACCTTGAGGGTAATATGCTATAAAAAAATATTGTGTGATGTTATATTCAATACATAGATGGTCTGCATCCATGTTTTTGAATGATCCTCCATTATCAGATATAATATTAGAGGGGATACCATAGCAGCAAATGAGATGGTTGAAGATGAATTTGGAAATTTGCTTTCCAGTCATGTAAGTGAGGGGTATAGCTTCAACCCACTTAGTGAAATATTCAGTGGCGGTAAGGATATGCTTATAGTTATTAGATGAAGTGCAATTAATCTTCCCAATGAGGTCAAGTCCTTATGTAAAAAATGGCCATGGTTTCAATGTCAGTTTTAGATTTTTTGTTGGGATATGAATCAGATTAGCATGTCATTGACATTTATCACAATTTTTTACATATGTAGTGGCATCAACATCCATTGTGGTCCAATAATAACTAGTATGCAAGAGCTTTTTAGATAGGATTACCTTGTTAGAATGAGCTGCACATACTCCTTCATGAACTTCTCTTAATGCTAGTGTAGACTCTACCAAATTTAAACAGGAAATCAGAGTTTAATCAAAACTATGGTGATAAAAGGTGGATCTTAGTAGAGTATAACGAGTAGAATGATGAATGAATGCTTTGGTTTGTTTTTGAGATAGGTTAGGTGGTATAAATTAGTCATGAAGGTAGTTGTAAAGGTCTGAGTACTAGATATAATTAGGACCTAAAATATCACAAATCATGGAAATGGTTGAAGGTTCATGAGCTGGTGCTGATAAATTCTTGATGAGAAACTGATACTCTCTAGCTTTATCTATTTGTTGAATTAGAGAGCCAATAGTAGCCATGGCATCTTCCATTATATTACTAACCCTTGGTATGTGCTCAAACTAAATGTTAGCAAATTGTTATTTAAGAGTGTTGATCATGGCTTTATATGGGACCAGCTTGTCATCTTTGGTCTGAAAATGATCTGTGACCTGATTGATGATTAACTAAGAATCACCATAAACTTAGAGATGAGCTATATTACAATGTACTACTTTTCAAAGTCCTATAATAAGTGTTTCATACTTAGCCATTTTGCTTGTACAAGGAAAGTTGATTTTGAATGATTTATGGTTTAGATCCCCCTATAGTGTAATAAACAATAAGCCTACCCCTGATCTATGTGCAGTGAATAAACCATCAAAATATATCTTCTAGGGCTTCTCATGAAGGGGTGTGTTAATGATGGTCATGATAGATTCATCAAGAAAATGAAACATGAGTGGTTGTGTGTCTATGAGAGGTGCTTTAAAAAGGTGATCTGCAAGAACTTATCCTTTGATTACCTTCTGATTGATATACTCTATGTCAAACTCACTGAGAAGCATGATCCATTTAGCCATTCTACCTTTAAAATATATTTTATATAGTAGATACTTGAGTGGATTTAATTTGAAATGACCATGGTCTTATTATTCAACATGTAATGGCATAGTTTTTGAGCTGCGAAGACCATGGCTAGACAAGCTTTTTCAACAAGTGCATAGTTATGTTCATATGTAACCAAGGTATGACTTAGGTATTATACAACATGTTCTTTTCCATTATCATCGTGTTGAGCTAAGAGTGCCTCTAGAGCATGGTCAGTAGCTGATAGGTATTAAAAGAATGGCTTTTCTGGCATATGAGGTAATAAAATAAGTGAATTAACAAGATAGTCTTTAATTTGTTGAAAAGTTATTTGGCAATGATCATCCCAGTGAAATGAAACTCCCTTCTTCAAAAGGTGTGTAAATAGATGGCACTTGTCTGCTAACTAAGAGATGAAGTGGTGGGTTGACTGGATCTTACCCTGTAAACTATAAAGTTACTTAAAAATAGTTGGTGGCAATATTTTAGTTATAACATGGACTTTAGCTAGATCAACTTCAATACCTCTGCAAGACACAATGAATCCAAGTAATTTTCCTGAAGTTACACTAGACACATATTCTTTTGGATTGAGTCTAAATTTGTATTCCCATAATCTTTCAAATATCTTACACAACACTACTGGATGGTTGACCCTAGTTTTGGATTTTCCTAATATGTCATCGACATAGTCTTCAACAATATCATGCATCATATCATGGAATATGATAGTCATGACCCTTTGATATGTGGCTCTAGCATTCTTAAGGTCAAATGGCATTACTTGATAACAAAATTTTCCCCATGGAATGGGGAATGGTATTTTATGTTGGTCTTCTAGTGTTATTTTGATCTGGTTGTATTCTAAAAAGCCATCCATGAGTGAAAGCATTTCATAACCTACCATAGAGTTGATGATCATGTCGATATTAGGCAAGGGAAAATCATATTTAGGACAATCTTTGTTGATGTCTCAAAAATTAATTCAAATTCTGATCCCTTCAGGGTTTTTACTAATAGGTACCACATTAGAGATACATTTTGAGTAGTTAATAGATCAAATACATCCTACTTCTAAGAGTTTTTCCAACTCTTTCTTTACTAGTACAATAAAGTGAGGTTACATCTTACATAGATTTTTTTATCAGTTTGGCGTTAGGATTGACCATAAGGTGGTGCAAAACCAAGGTGGGGTCTTAACCTGACATGTTATAATAGGCACATGCAAAGATATCTACAAATTCTATCAATAGAGTTGTAAAGACATCATGTTCCTCCTCAATGAGGGATGTACCTAATTTTATCCATTTCAGGTCTGATGGAGTCTTGATGTTTACCTTTGTTGTATCTTTGACTAGAAGGGTTGAACCATCTTCTAGGATAATAGGTAATGACTTGAATTGTTAGACTATGTCAGGATCCTCCATTAGGACTTACTATTCAACTTCTCCTAGGTAGGATGAATCTGAGTCCCCTAATGAGAGATCTAGACATGTGACAAAAATAGTCAAAAATTATTGAATAATTTGATCAAATACTTGTTGTTTCTCAAAGCTAAACTTAGATCCATAGGCATGTTCATCATTGGTGGTCTTCTAGTCTAAATTTGAAGAAGAATGAACACCCCCTTGTAATATCACCTAAAATAGGTTTTCACCACTAGACTGGCCTTTATCTTTACTTTTTCCCTAGTCAAAAACTGTCTCAAAGAGGTTTTCAATTTGGGACCTCAATGTTTTACTTTTTTTTTTTTGGCTAAGGGTGTTCACTTGCTCTCCAAAATAGGCTTCAGGATCCAATGTGATTGAGCATCTTGATTTGTGATCTCCCAACGAAACATTGTCTCTAAGGCCTAAGAAATCATAGAATGCCTCATCATTCTAGAACTCATCAATTGGTAGACTAGATTCTTATTGGTTACAATTTATCAGTTGGGGATAATATAATGGTAATGGTTTGTGATGAATGGCCAGGGTAAGGGTATAAATGGCATAGTTAATAATAGGTTAGTTTTAGCTAGGTTATCAAAGGTGAGGCTATGATCAGACTCTACTTTATTATCGACATTATCATCACTAGTCACTGGTGATGGGTTTTGAATAAGATATGTGGGGTCACCCATAGGCGGTTTAAATCCAAGTACATAAGGTCTTTCATACTTAATCATTGAAATTGGCTCGACAGTTCCTTGTTGATTTGGTCTAAGGCCTCTTCCTTCATAATTGTGATGATCCATGATCCTATTGGGAATAGGATACTTTGTACTTTTATAATAATTAGTGTGGTTGTCATTATATAAACGTGATTCATCCTCTTCAAGAGCGTCAGGTTCTAGGCCAAATGCTAGTATAAATATGACAAGTCTTTTATCTTTGTTCTTTTATTTCCACTGCATATGTGGGGTGACTTTAGGTCACCCAAAGGTTTTTGGATTCTGAGGAAGATTAGAAATATGAAATGTATCATGGGTCACATACTCTCCCAATCCATTATCTAAAATGGTGAAATAATTGGAAGCTTCAAGAGGTGGCATGTGGGAAAGGGAATCTAAGGTATTAGGATCTATGCAATTATCTGGTGAAGGATCAATAAGTATAACCTTTCCTTTATCCTGGTTGGAACTTGGATTCATACCATACTAATAATTATAGCTTTGAAATTTGGCCTCAAGATGTTTTCAATGTTCATATGGATTTAAATCTCTTGGAATATTCACTTCCATCCTTGAGTGGAAAAACTTGATACATTAGTGCAACATTGATGGGACTGCATGAATCTCATGTAACCAAGGCTTGCCTAGAAGTATATTGTATGATAACTTAAGGTCAAGCACATGGCAAAGTGTATCATGGGTCAAAGGCCCAATGATAACTAGAAAACTAATGGTGCCTTGTGATTCTCTTTCCTAATTATCATAGGCTTTGATAGTTAATGTTTTTGGCTAGAGATCTACCATTGTGTACCCAAGAATCTTGATGAGCTTTAGAGACACTATGTTGAGGTTGGATCCATTGTCTATAAGGACATATTTCAGTTTATGCCATATTATATAAACTTCTATGTATAATGGATTATTATGGAGTGGGCCAAGGGAAGATAGATCATTTTGGTTGAATGTGACTTGTTGGGATGGAGTTAGGTGTCTAACCAAAGATTGAAATTTATCAAGAGATATGTCACTAGAAATAGTGGATTGGGTCAAAAACTCATTCAAGATGTTTTTGTAGATTATTGATGTTCACAACAAATTTAAAATAGAAATTAACACTCCTATTGAATGAACTAGGTCAATAAAAGTCTTAGTCACCATGTTCATCTGATTGAAATTATGTGTTAGATTCAAGTAGGTTTGATATACAATCTACATTTGGTTAAAGTGATCTTTCATGATGATTTTGCCTTAATTAGATATAGTAGGGTCTTAATACATTGTTTGGAATAGAGCCATAGGATTTCTAGAAGAATCCTATTGATCGTAAATGATATTGTGGGGCACTCTTACTAGACTTGGTAAATTTTCATGGGGGAAGTCTACTGGAAACTTGGCCCCTACCTCTATGGCTCTAACCAAAACCTCATCTTTATTCTCTAACAAATATCACTAAAAAAAAATGGATCATACATGGAAGCTATATTAATATAATATGACTGTTGAAGACCTGGCTCATCGACTATGGGTATTGTAGTTAGGTATTGCATGGTTTATTATTGGTCTTTTTTGAATAAGGTGGTGTGGTAACTAGATAGTTAGCCAATGGATCTTGGATTTGTGGCCCTAATTGAGTATTATAAGAGAGATAAAAATCCATCTCATAAGCAATATTATCTGCATAGGGGTCTTGCACCATTTCATCCTATGCCACCACATTAATAATCCCCAGATTGTACATGAGTCCACTACAAGTGTAGGAATACATTTTGGGATACATAGTCAATGCTTTATGATAAAATATCTAAGAGTTCTATAAACTCTAAAAAGGACAAAATCTAAAAAAAATGATGTTTCAATTTGTTCTAGATTTGTCAAAAGGATTAAAAATATTTATGCAAAGATTTGTGGGGAAATAAGCTAGCGTAAAGTATCTAACATTTCACTGTTCACACAAAGATAATCAAGTACATGGATCAAAAATCAAAATACCAAACTCTAATCTTGAAGTGTTTGAAATCAGTCTAATCTAGGAATTTAAAAGTTGCTAGGTCTTTTGGCCAAATACGGCATCAAAAGCTTGGCTTAAACAAGGTATGTGCTAGGAATCTTGGCCAAATGGCATCAAAAGCTAGACTTTGAAATAGATAAAAGTTTTTAATCTAACGGATTTGAAACACTTCTAACAAACACTAGGAATTTGATTCTTGGACATGAACTTGATCAACTAGGTATAAGGTATGAAACAAAAGGCACTTTTAGAGATAGTTTATTTTCTCATAAATAATAGTATAAAACTTGGTTCTTTTGACAAATAAGCTAGACAAAAGTGAACGGTATAACTCTGCGCTAGAAAAGGATCATAAAAGTGCACTTAGATTAGTCTGAAAATGTAGTAACAAATTTGGAACTGTATGCAAAAAAGTCTATGAAACAATATTTGAAATGTTTTGGGTAGTGTAACAACACTATACTACCCAAAAGGTGGGACAAAAAAGTTTGTTTCAAAAACTCTCTAAGGTAAAAACAATTTCCCCTAATTTTGATAGCATAACACTACTTTTCTTGACGTAAAATGTTTGGGGCATAGACTTAAAGGGCAAGTGTTTTATCATAAAATGGCTTAAGTCTATCAAGTGATGAGAATGATTATGAGTCTTAAACAACCTTCAACCCAAATTGGAAATTAAACCTAAGTTCCCTCAAGTTTAGTGTAAATGATGAACCTACTTAACACATCATCCCTATGAATGTATAAAGGTGCAATTATAAATTTAGATTATAAGTGAAGGAATTTAAATAACTTTGGTAAAGGTCTAGACTCAATTAGGTAGCATAACTGTGCTAAAGTGAATGATATGACCTTCAAGCTTTTGATAAACTTTGAACAAGGAAAATTGATGATCTTACATGGGTATCATAATGCCTCTTTATTCAAAGGAAAATTAGGACTATGTGTTTGGCTTGGTTTGTTCGTTAACACCAAGTTTTGACTTCAAACAAGACTTTAATCTAGTATAAGACCAACTAATTAATTGCTCTTAGATCCTACACTGACAACGTTTCTTGGTATTGTTGAAATCCATCAATATACATCATTTGAGAGGATTTTACGTGTTCATCCAAAAGTAAATGTGCATTATATAGTAGGGTTTTTACACCTCCCCTTCTCTTAAATGACATTACTGTGACATGGACCTTGAGGTGCACCTTGCACCAACAATACTTCTGTGGCAAGTGGGGATTTGTCTAAGATATAACAAGTTTTTGAATGATATATGGGAATAAATTATACAATGAATTTCATGCCAAACAATGCAAAATAAAAACATGGATTTTAGGTCCGTATCACTTGGCTTGTTGAAAAAAGGCCTAGTCTTTTTTACAAACACTACATCTTACTATTCGTTCAATGTAGTGTGATGTCCAAAGTGCCACTACATCCCGTGTGGAACTCCAAAGGAGAAAAATGAAGTCAATATTGGGAGATGAAACCTCAAGTCAAAGCTTCCCTAAATAACTCATGGGAGGTGATGAAATCCCCCTCATAAGCCAAATTTGCATAAAAATAAAGAAATCATGAAAGTAAAAAGACTTTAGGGTCATTTTCAAGGTCACCGAAACTTTGACAAGTGTTTGGGGAGTGCTTTAGATGACTTTATTTCTAAGCCTTGGATTAGGCTACTTGAAATAGGAATGGTGATTTTGATTCCAAGGGTTTCCTAAATGGGACAAATGGAAGACCATACATGCAACATCCCTATTTTTGCCAAACAAAATTTAATCTAAATAATTACGTAATTACAAAAGCTTTGAAAATGTGAGTTCATTTTTAAGCCCAAAGGGAAAGTGAGGTGGTGTTAATTTTACCCCTTGGTCTTAGTTGCAAACTTTGAAAACATTCACCATAAAAATCTAATTTTTTTGTTAAACACCAAAAGAAAGGTTCCTAATTGATTTTTAAGCATGAAAAAGGTGATATAAACATGTTTTTAGCAAATGTCAAGTTTGGTCCTACAACAAAAATATTAGCATGTCCTTTAGCTTTGAAGCTCTTTTTGGTTTGAAATAATGAGCTTTAGAAAAATATCTCTTGAGTCTGTGTTTTAAGAAAAACATAGTGATCGACGTCGATTATATACAACCAATGATGGTTACTTTGGCTAACCAATGTTAGTTATCTAACTAACATCTGTTATACCAATGTGATAGTCTCGATAGGTATCTAATTGATGTCAGTTTTGCTAACCAATGTTGGTTAAGTTAGGCAACTAATGTTGGTCTTACTTGTCGATGTCGATTATTGTGTAAAATTGTGGCAAAAAAAGTTAGAAAATCAATTTTTAAGATTTTTAAGTGTCCAAATGAATATTTTAAAGTTTCAAAATGATCTTATTTAGGTGTGAGATGCATCTAGTCCCACCAAGCATGCCATTATGTGATCTAATAATTTATCTCAAGAGATGATGGTTAGTATGGTGTTAGTTCTAAAATGAAAACAAAATGAAAGAAACACACTAACTAGCATAACATCTCTAGGCCTAGACAATAGGGAGAGTTTAGTTAACAAAAACAAATGATGAACACAACTAAAAAGTAAGGAATAAAACACAAGAATTCCTTCACCTTCCTTGGATGCTCCAAATGCCTTTATAGTGGTGGCTTACTCAGCTTATGCTCATGAAGTCCTTGCCAATGGAAGCTTGGCTACCTCCATCTTTCCTTATCACCTTTGACTTGTGGCTTGGCTTGGCTTGGATTCAATTTGGCATGGTAACACTAATTTCATAATGATTTTGGAACCATTTTTGTATTATAACTCAATAGTTGGAGGTCTTAATTGAGCCACACCTTCAGATGATCTATATTGTCAACTGCCAAAAAGAAAAGCATCCCATAACCTATGAGAAGATGTTCTTAGATGTGTAAATGCATTTGGCATTATCTTCCCCCTACTAATAAAATTGACTCATTTAGCTATGTGAATACATTGGAGGACAATACCTATTATGAACTTATTATCAACCTAAAAATCATTTTCATCCTTGAGTTCAAAATCATGACCTCTTCCACACAATCATTCTAGATGTTTAAAGGATTAGAATAGAAAATAAAACCACAGTTAGCATTTCCTTCCTTGCATCTTAGGTCACTACCAAATGATATGTTAACACATGCAAATACTTCTTTTGAAAATTGAATAAATTTTTTTTTCCATGGGCCCTTTTAGAGGATGGTCAAAATTGCAATCAAATGCAATATTTCCACCATCTCCTTTAATTCACAAAATTTGGAGATCCACAAGAAAATTATTGTTTATTTTTTTGTAAATTACATTTCATTCTCCTTTTTCCACCATGTCCTTTTCATTTCAAGATCAAGAGTCCCACAACTAACTTTGATTTTTCACAATTTCTTTTAGATAATTAGTTTTTCCAAGTGTATTCCTCAACTTAGAACCCTAGGGAGTTTCACCACCTCCTTTGTAATTTCCCCTCGATCAATCTTGTAGGAAACTTCCACACTTTTTTTGAGCTTATTCCACTTATATTTCCCACTGAGATCTTCTATGTGGTGTGATATCAGTTTGGGGAACCTAGACACAAATTGCAAGTTGTGTTTTTTTAAATTTTACTTTTACAATTGTAATTCTTGTTACAAATCCCCATAAAACTTTAAGTGGAAATTGTAATTATTGATAAAAAATGACAAATAAAGATGAAAAATACATTGATATGTCATTATAGCTAGGGGAGGGTTTGGCATAAAAAATGAACCTAATAGATAAAATAACTGAGAAGCACCGATAGAGGGTATGGTTAGCTCCCTGCTACTTTTGGTTCTACCTGAAATAAGGTGAGAGGACCTAAGGGGTAGATTGATCACATGGATTGATTCTACAATTCAATTTCCATGGGGATTTTTGGCAAATAAGAAGAAAAACCTGACTAGGAAACAACCAAACTTGTTCACTCCACTAAGAAAGGGTTGTCACATGGAATGCACAAATGCACTAAGTCAGATACAAACTAATGAAGACATATGGGAAAGTGCTTGAAATATTTATTCTAAAGAATTTACAATAATAAAGGGTTGAATATAAGACTACAATGTTGGTCTTTAAAGCACAAAATGTAGACACATGTTCAGTATGCAAGATTTCTGCATCTACATGAAAATAACACTTAACATATGCAAAGGGTGTATTATTTTTAGGGTAGGACAATTTGATAGTTATAAAAATAGGGTGCTATGCTGGTGGTTTTTAAACAGTAGGGATTTTTTCAACATTCATGACATTAATTATTATACAGATGAAAAAAATGACTTACGAGCTAATGCAAACTACCAGGAGTGGTTTATATCTATTAAGGCCAATACAATGCAAATACCCATATGATTCTTGAAACCCTATAGCATATAATACAACTAAAATTTCAAATACTTTTCCCTATTGAATCCATAAACCTAGGTTATCATTAAAATTTATTCAACAACATATTTCCAAATATAATTGCAAAAATGGATTTATAACCTAGATCTATGCTCAAATGACAACCAATAGTGAACACAAACCCAAATATCTAGTTAATATTTCGTGTAAAACACATTATTATATTTCATCAACAGGAAAGAGTAATAACCATAATTATTTTCCATTATCTTGAAAAGATATCTTACATACATTAATGCTTCAAAATGCTACTGTGGGGACAAGTATCATGATTTTACACCATGTTGGATAGGGGAGATATATAAGCATGCTCTCAGAGATTGTTAATGGTTGTGCATTTATAACCACCTTAGAAAGAGAGATAAAACATGCACACAGTAGTGATCCCAAAATTTAGAAGAGCCTATGCTTAGAGAAAAAAGAAAATACCAATAACAAATTTAGAATATAAGACAAGCCTTTTATTTATACATTTTTACCATGTTTTAATTCCAAGAATATGGGTTGAAATTTGTAATATTACAAAATTGCAAAATAGCTCTCCAAGTTCTACCAAGATTTTCTCAGCTGAAAAATATTCCTTGCCGTGCCTGGAATCTTCATTTGTTTGCAAGGAAAATGATTATTGTAACTGCCTCTATAAGAAATGATGAAGATTTGCAACAAATCTTTGCTTTCCTTTGCTGGAAATGAATTTTATACTAACTAGAAAGAGAATATTCATGATCAAGGCTAAAAAAACTATTTATCTTCTTATGTAACTACTTGGAGATGCCCTTTCACCACTCATTAGCATAGCTAGAACCTCCTAGATAGCTTCCCTTTCCCTTATGCACACTAATTGGAGCAACCTTGCTTTATAATGATTTTATGGAAATATTTTAAATCCATGGCCATTTAAATGATCTTCATCTAATGGCCTACCTTGGCCTTTCAATCCTATAATATTTCTCCCATGGAGGAGCTTGAACAAGAAAAACATGAGAAAATGCAATACTTGGGTCATTTTTACCTTTTTAGTTTTTGGATCCAACTTGCATTTTAACACTTTGCATTTTGCATCTATGCTTTTTTGAAATTTTTATTTTAGGGTTACCTCCAAATTATTTAATGCATCAGTGTGTTATTTTTCAATT
Organism: Torreya grandis; assembly: GCA_037957365.1. Taxonomy (NCBI): domain Eukaryota; kingdom Viridiplantae; phylum Streptophyta; class Pinopsida; order Cupressales; family Taxaceae; genus Torreya; species Torreya grandis. The sequence goes on from JARHVA010000463.1 coordinate 3,514,989, forward strand.
TTTGGCCTTTTGGGGATATTCTGGTCCATTTTGTAAGTTTGTAATTTTCCTTATTCTGGGGAAATCTGGGTCCCATTTATAATTTTACAATTCCTTTGTATTGGGTAAATCTGAAATTTAGTAGTATTTTTGCAATTTACAAATTACATAATTATAATTCATAGTTGTAATTTCCCTAGAACATTCTCTTTGTAAATTATAGAATTGCAAATTGTAGAATTGTAATTCATAGTTGTAGTCTCCCTTGAAAGTTCCCTTTCCAAATTGCAAAATTACAAATTAAAAAATTGTAATTCATAGTTGTAGTTCCCTTGGAAAGTTACCTTAGGGAAATGGTAACTCTAGCTTTAGTTTTCAATTTGTAAAATTACAAATTGCAAGTGGGGTTCCCATTTCCTTGAAAAACTTTCTTTAGGGAAATGGGAACTCTAACTATAATTTGCAAGTTTAAAAACTATAAATTATGCTTGGGGTTCCCATTTCACTAAAAATATGACTTTAGGGAAATGGTAATTCCATATGCAATTTACAATTTTCAAAATTATAAATTGCACTTGGGGTTCTCATTTCCCTAAATACCTCCTTTAGGGAAATGGGAACTCCAACTATAATTCATAATTTTTCAAATTTGCAAATTTACAAATGGCCTTGATAGTTTTCATTTGCATTGGGACCCTTTTTTCACAAGTGTTGACTGGGGTTTTGGGAGACCCAACTACAATTTATAATTTACACAAGTGCAAAATTGTAAAATTGCATTTCTCCTCAACATCTCCCTGAAGCTCATCTTGAGTTGACTTTTCTCCAATCTTTGGTTAGTAGGATTGAGATAGTTGATCAGAATTTGTCACTGCATCTTGAAAACTTGCACTTTGTAAATTAATTTTACCACTAAAATCTCCTAGGGGCTTTGGGCGCCTCTTCTGTAAATTTTTAAAATTTGCAATTTTTTAGATTTTTCCATTTTTTACCGTACTCCATTCCTACTCCAGCGAAGCACCTTGTAGAATATTTTACTAGAAGCCAATCCTTTTTACATCCATTATTTCATTCTCAAAAATAACTAGTCATTATATATATATATATATATATATATATATATATATATATATATATATATATATATATATATATATATATATATATATATATATATATTACCCTTCATTTCTCCATGGATTAGTTACCAAATCTAGAAAATTGTTAGCATCAGCATTTTGAGCAAAATTTACTACTTTACTAGGACTATCTACATTTTTTTCTAACTTTAAATCTAGATTTGACTCATCATACATACTAACATCTCCTCATGAAGGAATTTCAATATCAAACATGTTAGAATCTCCTCATATTGAAGCTTCATGGGTTTCCTCATCTCTTACAATTTTAGGATCTTCATTCGCGCTTCTTATTATACATTCATTTAAATATGATCCTAATGAACTCTCATCTAACTAAAATAAGTTACCAAGACCCATGACAAGAGAATAAGGTGGGTGAAAAAAATTCCTTCCCCTAATAATAAAACTTCCAACTATAAGATACTCTCCTATTAGTGTAGTCTTACTAACTTGATAAGGATGCACCCACCAAGAACTCATGATAATATTTAAATCCCATGCTTTGTTGTGCCACACAGTAAAACATCCAGTCTAATTTCAAATTTTGCAACCCAAATGGAATGTAGAGAAACCCAAATGGAATGTAGTCTATTCCTTAACCCTTCTCAGCACTGTAATAAATTGCCTCTTTTCAATACTTCAACCTGGCATAGAATGAACCATGACACCATTCTTTTGTACCTTCAATGCCACATACCTCAATACTTGGAGGTCCAAATTGAGCCACACCTATAGATGTGCTATGTTGTTAACTGTCAAAAAGAGAAGCATTCCATAACCTATGAGAGGATGTTCTTAAATGTGGAGATGTAGTTGGCATTATCTTCTCACTACTAATCAACTTGACTCATTTAGCTAAGTGAGCATGTTGGAGGAAAATGCCTACTGTGACATTATTATCAACCTAAATATCATTTTCATCCTTGGGTTTGAAACCATGACCTCTTCCATGTAGTCATTCCAGATGTTCAAAGGATTAGAATTGAAAACAAAACCATAGTTGGCATTTTCATCCTTGCATCCTTGGTCACTATTAAATGGTATTTTAACACATCAAAATACTTCTCTTGAACATTGAATTCAATTTTGAAATCCATGGGCACTTTTAGAGGATGGTTAAAATTGTCGTCAAACCCAAGATTTCCACCATCCCCTTCAATTCATAAAATCTAGAGATCCACAATCAAATTATAGTTTGTTTATTTGCAAATTACATTTCATTCTCCTTTTTCTTCCACGTCCTCTTCATTTTAAGATTTAGAGTCCCACAAATAATTTGGGATTTTCACAATGTGTTTTTGATAATTATTTTTCCAAGTGTATTCCCCGACTTAGAACCCCTCAGAGTTTCATCACCTCCTTTGTAATTTTCCTTCCCTTTTGTTATGTCCACCTAGGAAAAAATAGTGCAATACATCCTTGTTTAAGCTGTGATTCTTCAATTAAATATGTCCAATCAATAAAAAATGCATCGAAATCATTTATAGGCCATGGGGTCACAGAGTAATGGAGACAGTCAAAACTTTTGTTCTCAAGGGGCCTTATCTTAATATGGATCTATTAATTTATTATATTTGGTTTATTTTTCAATATGTTTTCTCAAATATTTAATAAAATCATGTGGTAATTGAATCAATAATCATGACAGAGAAATTAATGATTATAAAATGATTGGCTTAATATTCAATTCCCCAAAGTTATGGGGTTGCCAAAAACACATAAGTCCCCATTGAGACTTATAAGGTGTTATCTAACCAAATATAATAAATTGGAAAAAAATAATGAAATTTTTTATCTAAGTGTTTTATAATAGAATCAATTAACTAATTATATAAAAAAACCATCAATAATCATTCAAACAATTATAAAAATAAAATTTATATAAGATACACTCATTGGTATAATAATTTTTAAAAATAAATAAATAAAACCCTTCAACTCATCAATTATAAATCAATTAATAAAATATACAAACATAAAACTAGATGAATAGGCATCCATCTCAGTTGTTTGTTTTCTAGGAGAGAAAAACATAGATCCATTTCTTTCACTACTATAAATAGTATTTTAATTTCATTTTAACATATATTTAGCATCATTACCTCTGAAGATAGCTCATTATAATCACCATCTTAATAATTATCATCTATTTTTTGGTCTAATACGGTAGTTTTCCTAAATTGAAATAGAAGGAAACGAATTATCAGAACACACACCAAATGTGGAAGCATTCTTTTCCAAGAAGGATGGAATAGTCCTTCAATTTTGTTCACATTGGTCAGGAACTTTGACATACTCATTTCAATTCTTAATTAAACACCACATCATCATTCATAAGAGAAGCATAATTTCTCATAAGACAATACGATATTCACAAAAAACTAAGATCTCATAATCACATAAAAGATATATGTATCCACATGTGTTTCTTAAAATATAATAATCCATGCCTCAATATATAGATTTTTGTTAATAAAAAAATAAAAAAAATCATAAGTCCGTAAAATGAAAATGATGATGATGATGATGATGATGATGATGATGATGATGATGATGATGATGAAGGTAACCCACATAATCATGAAATATGGGTGTCAAGGTAGGGCATTAAAAATCTAATTAATTAAGAGATTCGTTAACATGCTAAGCCTAATAACAATATTTCCATTTTAAAGACTTTGATTTACCATCTCTCATATAAACCACATATAATCATGATTTGTATATTAATAGTCCTTAATGAAATTAATGGATTTTTAACTCATTGGTCAAGAAAATAAGAATTACAAAGGAATTTTTATTAAGAGAAAACTGTGAACCACTAAGAAACATACCAATAATATGCTAGTATAAAATGAAATTTCAATATACCTTATTTTTTCATCTAATAGGATTTTATTTACATAAATTACAAGTTAATATAATGATAAATTGATCCCATGTATATTTTATTAAATCCTAGAAGCAATGGAAATAAAATAAATTTGATGGAAGTTTTATGGGAGAGCACATAATTATTGAAATAGTACTTGGGAGCAAAATAGCCAATAATTATTTACATTTTATTAAAAAGGTACGAAATTTAGATGCAATTATAGATTTTTGAAAAAATAGTAGTACAAAACATCCAATCATATAATGACTAGAACACATGGCATATGGATAATGAACTTTATAGTGACCAGAACATGTGACCAAGCCAAGGCATAAAAAATAAGTGAGATAATGAGCAGAGGTGCTTGTGTCACTATGTATAAGAATATTTATTTACTACTCTACATGTGAAAAATATGCCCAAAACATGGTATTTTATCAGTATAATAACTATATGGGATGTCATTCTAATTCTAGACCCCTAGGCAACATCATTCTGGATTAGATCAACCTCGATATTAAGGGAAACACCATATAGGACTGGGAAAGTATAAATAAATATGTAAAGGGTATAGAGGATGTAAGAAGTTTTATGTGAGTGAATTTCCTCAATACATAGGGGTGAACTTAAGAACATTTAGTAGGATGCTTAAATTAAATAATCAAGAAAAGTTTACAATAAAGAGCATGGTTTTGTACATGCATTTTTTTTTACAATTACTAGCATGGAGAGGTAAAAAAAATGTCATACCATGTCATGATGTTTAATTGGGCCGATGAAATATAAGACTAATGGATGCTCAAAGGTAACCATTAAAAAAGTCAACAAAGGTGTTAAAAAAACTCATGAGGTCATCATAAACTAAGTTTTTAAATTTTGGTTAAGCTCTGAGTTCTGAAATATTGAAATATATTAGCTCTAAATTATTAAATTAAAGGTTTATTTTACAGATGCTTGATATTTTAATGGATAAAAATGACAAAAGTTTTGAATGCTCTAAATAACTAGTAAGCTATTACCCATGATTTCACATTTCAAGGCATATTGTGTAGATTAAAATATATTTGCAAGATAACTAATCATGCATAGACTGCATCACCACATTATTCACCTAAAAAAATAGGTGGTGGAATATTTTTAATATACTTAATTATGGGGTCACCCACTCTTAAAGGCATCTCTTGGATCAGTTGCTCACCATCTTGCCCTTCATCTATTTGGGGTAACTCTTTTTTGCAGACACCTTCAAGGTTATTCAACCTACATTCCTAGGTTTTCAACTTGATTTGAAGAACATTATAAGCATTTAATATCCCATTGAGGAGTTCTTCTTAGTGGGAATTTGGATTTTCTATAGAATTATTATCATTAGGTTCATCAATATTATTTCCAGCATTGTTAATGGGAGGTTCCTCTCTTCACTGGTTAAGGTTTCAGGTTCCATGGCCTCTACCTATTCCTTTACCTATACCTATACCTAGGTTATCATTACCAATATTATTATTGTAAACACCACCATATATGGTTTTCACCATCTTGAGGTGAAACAAACAAAAACTTAGGAGGTAGATAAATAACACTAGGGTTACCTTTGTATGCTCTAAATAAAATTAGATTGACATAAATTTCACTTGGAGACTTCTAAGAGGCCAATATTCTTTTTTCTTTTGGGGAGGGAGAATGAAGTTGTTTTTCAATAATTTCCATTTTAAGAGAATATGAATATCCTCTCCAGTGATTTTATTATTAAGAGGTGATAAATTAGCATTAAATAAATATTAAAGAGCACCTCAATTTTAATTGTCGGTAAATATTCAATGAGGGACAAGTTCCTAAACACTCTATTTTTTATTTATTTTTAGAAACTCCAAATGATCAGATATGGGGCCATTGTTCAAATATTTGTCTAGTTAATCAAAAGTACATGAATAGAGTCAATTTCTACCCAAATTTTGTTCATATTATTAAATATGCAAGACTAAATTATCTAGGCAAAGAAGTAATGTATTAGGACACAGTTTAGAGTTTTTGAATTATCTTTATAGAACATGCACTAAGAGGTCCACTAAAAATCAATCCTTTGGAATCTGTCCCAAAAAAGATATTTGTTCTTCATGATAAACCATATATTTATGTTAGCTTTAGGAAGACCTCAATGGATCTTGAAAAATCAAATGACATAAAGTTGTATTAATGTGAGAGATCAACTTATCATAGCCTTGTTTCATAAAAAAAAATAGAAGTATCTCCAAAACATTTTGATCCATCAACATCCACTAAACTATTGATATGAAGATAGCATATGAAGGTTGTCTTTCTCCATGCTTCTGGTTGTTATGTTCTCCCATGTGCCCAACTCTTTTTCCAACCTATCTCCTATGCTTCTTCCCCGTGCCTCCTTCTCCTTGGATCTAATACCACAATCAATAATAAAATAAGATGAAAAAATAATAAATGGTAGGTTTTGGGGGATTTTCTAATTCATACTGATAAAATACATATATTTATAGATAAAATAATTTAAATATTGAAAGATAAAATAATTAAAATTTCTTGATGATGAATCATGGATGGTGATTTGAAACATGTTACATCGAAAGGAATCACATAATTTTAACCTAAAAATTAGCTCTCATTTATAACATTTTTACACTTTTTAACTCAAAAAAGATTTCAATTATGAGCATTATTCCCATTCAATTTTGATTGTGTTTATAGTTTCCACTTCCACCTCTATTAAACATTTATTTATGACTCTCATTAAAGTTATTCCCATATTGGGATCCTCATCAGTGAGGGGTAGATAAATTATGATGCTCTATCTTTACATCTTATGTTTCAACTTTTTAAAATGCATGGATGGGGCACAACAACATAGAAGTGGTGCCTGTATTCATATTTTATCACCTTTGATTTCTTAAAGTCTTAATCTACACTCTATGGTAACCTACCTCTTTCTTAGTAATAGAGTTAGCTCTGTATAAATGTCAATAACTTCATTATTAGTTTCATTATGTTCAGATATGAGCTGTAAACCATTCAATAATTACTCCTATTAATGCTAGGTTAAAAAGTCCATGCAATTATTGTGCACTTTACATCAATTATTTATACATATTTTTCATGTTGGATAATACAATATTATACTCATAAAATTCTCATTGGGGAAAATAATGTATTGAATGATTACTTTACATTGTTATTAGGTAAATGTTGGACAAGGATTAAAAAGTATATGTTTAATTTTTAGTACAGAAAATTCATCAATAAATATATTTAGCAAGGCTATTCTCTAATTAATACATGCTCAATAATAATATTCATTTTTGTTACAACATTTATTATTAAATCTTATGAAATATTTTTTTAGACTAAATTGTACATGAAATTTTAGCAAAAAATTCAGAATTTAAACTAGAAAAATATTTCATTGTCTTCATAAAATATGAAAAAAACTATTTTTATGTGCTTTTTAAAACTTTTATTACCATTAAAACACCATTTTTAACATTCATC
>JARHVA010000463.1:3527500-3592500 GCA_037957365.1 Torreya grandis
GATCCTAATGAACTCTCATATAACCAAAATAAGATACCAAGACCCATGACAAGAGGATGAGGTGGGTGAAAAAATTTCCTTCCCCTAACCACAAAACTTCCAACTGTAAGATACTCTCCTATTGGTGCAGTCTTACTCACTTGATAAGGATGCACCCACCAAGCACTCATGATAATATTTGAATCCCATGCTTTTTTGTGGCATGCAATAAAACATCCAACATGATTTCAAAGTTTTCAACCCAAATGGAATGTAGAGAAACACAAATGGAACGCAGTCCATTCCTTAACCCTTCTCGACAGTGTAATAAATTGCCTCCTTTCAATAATTCAACCTGGCATAATATGAACCATGACGCCACTCTTCTGCACCTTCAATGCCACATATCTCAATAGTTAGAGGTCCCAATTGAGCCACACCTTCAGATGAGCTATGTTGTCAACTGCCAAAAAGAGAAGCATTCCATAACTTGTGAGAAGATGTTCTTAAATGTGTAGATGCATTTGGCATTATCTTCTCACTACTAATCAACTTGACTCATTTAGCTAAGTGAGCACGTTGGAGGACAAGGCCTACTGTGACCTTATTATCAACCTAAAAATCATTTTCATCCTTGATTTCAAAACCATGAACCCTTCCACACAGTCGTTCTAGATGTTTAAAGGATTAGAATTGAAAACAAAACCACAATTGGCATTTCGTTCCTTGCATCCTTGGTCACTAACAAATAGTATGTTAGCACATGTTGATATTTCTCTTGAACATTGAATTGAATTTTGAAATCCATGGGTCATTTTGGAGGATGGTCAAAATTGCAATCAAACCCAAGATGTCCACCATCCCCTTCAATTCACAAAATCTAGAGATCCACAAGACAAATGCAGTTTGTTTATTTACAAATTGCATTTCATTCTACTTTTTCCACCACGTCCTTTCATTTCAGGATCTAGAGTCTGACAAATAATTTGTAGTTTTCACAATGTCTTTTTGATAATTATTTTTTCCAAGTGTATTCCCCGACTTAGAACCCCAGGGAGTTTCACCACCTCCTTTGTAATTTTCCCTCGATCAACCTTGTAGCCAACTTCCACACTTTCACCGTGCTTATTCCACTTATATTTCCCACCGAGAGCTTCTACGTGGTGTGATGTGGGTTTGGGGAACCTGGACACAAATTGCAAGTTGTGTTTTTTAATATTTTCCTTTTGCAATTGTAATTCCTACTACAAATCCCCGCAAAACTTTTAAGTGGCAATTGTAATTTTATAAATTTGCATTTTGATGGCAAAGCTTTATTGTTCAATCTACCCAAGCTGATGACCTAAAAAATCTATCTTTGTCTTATTCCTTTACCATTCCCATGTGGCAAGGGCCCTGATAACAAGGGGCTGAGAATTTTGGAATAGCATCGATGTAGGCAGCAAGCCCTCCACATCTGATGCTTAAAACACTTTGCTATGCACATTTGCTATTATCTCCATGCAATCATTCTACAACATTTTCCTCAAAAAATTTCACAAATTACATGGTACAAATCTAAGCACCAACAAGTACAATAATAGGTGTCAATTAAACATATGTTCTTTGAAGTATGCAGTTTTCCTTCATTTTTGTTGTGTCCACTTAGGAAAAAAAGATGCAATACATCCTTGCTACCTAAGCTGTGATTCTTCAATTTACTATGTCCAATCAATAAAAATGCATAGAAATCAATTGTAGGCCATGGGGTCATAGAGTAATGGAGACAGTCAAAGCTTTTGTTCTCAAGGAACCTTATCTTTCTATGGATTTCTTGATTTATTATATTTGGTTTATTTTTTGATATCTTTACTTAAATATTTAATAAAAACATGTGGCATTTGAATAAATAATCATGAGAGAGAAATTAATGATTATAAAATGATTGGCTTATCAAATATTCAATTCCCCAAAGATATGGGCTAGCCAAAAACATAGAAGTCCCCATTGGGACTTACAAGGTGTTATCCAACCAAAAATAATAAATTGGAAACAAATAATAAAAAAAAGTATCTAAGGTTTTTATGATAAAATTAATTAACTAATTATATTAAAAATAAATCATCAATAATTATTCAAACAATTATAAAAATAAAATTTGTATAAGATACACTCATTGGTATAATAATTTTTAAAAATAAATAAATAAATAAATAAAACCCTTCAACTCATCAGTTATAAATCAATTAATAAAATATACAAACATAAAAATAGATCAATAGGCATCTATCTCAACTGTTTGTTTTGTAGGAGAGAGAAACATAGATCCATTTCTTTCATCACTGTCAGTAGTATTTTAAGTTCCTTTTAACATATATTTAGTATCATTACCTCCCAAGATAGCTCATTATAGTCACCATCTTAATAATTATCAAATATTATTGGGTCTAACATGGTAGTTTTCCTATATTGAAATAGAAGGAAAAGAATTGAGGGAACACACACAAAATGTGGAAACATTCCTTTCCAATAAGGATGGAATAGTCATTCAGTTTTGTTCACATTGGTCATGAACTTTGACATACTCATTTCAATTCTTAATTAAACACCACATCATCATGCATAAAATAAGCATAATTTCTCATAAGACAATAAGGTGTTCATAAAAAACTATGATCTCATAATCACATAAAAGAGATATGTATCCACATCTATGTCTTAAAATACAGTAATCCGTGACTCAATATATAGATTTTTATTAATCAAAAATATTAAAAAATCATATGTCCATAAAATTAAATGATAATGATGACAATGATGATGATGAAGGTGACTCACATAATCATGAAATATGGCTGTCAAGGTAGGGCATTAAAAATCTAATTAATTATTAGATTCATTAACATTCTAAACCTAATATCAATATTTCCATTTTATAGACTTTGAATTATCATCTCTCATAACAAACCACATATAATCCTGATTTGTGTATTAATAGTTCTTAATGAAAGTAATGGATTTTAACTCATTGATCAAAATGAAACCACTAAAACACACACCAATAATTTGTTAGTATAAAATGAAATTTCAATATACCTAATTTTTTCAACTAATAGGATTTTATATACATCTATTCCAAGTTAATATAATGTTAAATTGATCCCATGTATATTTTATTAAATCTTGGAAGCAATGGAAATAAAATAAATTTAAAGGAAGTTTTATGGGAGAGGACATAATTATTGAAATAGTACTTGGGAGCAAAATAACCAATAATTATCTACATTGTATTGAAAAGAAGGTGTGCAATTTACATGCAATTGTAAAATTTTGAAAAAATAGTATTACAAAACATCCAATCATATAATGACCAGAACACATGACATATGGATAATGCACTTTATAATGACCAAAACACTTGACCAAGCCAAGGCAAAAAAATTAAGTGAGATAATGAGCAAAGATAGCATCATAGATGAGCAAATGTGCTTTTTTCACTAGGTAGAGAAATATTTATTTACTACTTGACATGTGAAAAAGATTCCCAAAACATGGCATTCTATCGGTAGGACAACTATCTAGGATGCCATTCCAACTCCAAGCCCCTAGGCAATGTCATTCTAGATGGGAACAACCTTGATATTAAGGGAAGAATGACATAACACTAGGGAAGTATAACTAAATATGTAAAGGGTATGGAGGATGTAATAAGGTTTATGTCAGTGCATGTCATTAGTACACAGGGGTGAACATAAGAACATTTAGTATAATGCTTAAATAAAATAATCAAGAAAAGTTTACAATAGAGAGGATGGTTTTGTACATGGGTTTCTTTTTTTTTGCTAGCATGGAGAGGTAAAACAAATGTCATACCAAGTCATGATGTGGCATTGGGCTGATGAAATAGATGACTAATGGATGTTCAAAGGTGACCATTAAAAAATTCAACAAAGATGTCAAAAAAATCATGAGGTCATCATACACTAAGTTTTTTGATTTTGGGGTAGCTCGGATTTTTGAAATATTGAAATATATTAGCTCTAAATTATTAAACTAAAGGTTTGTTTTACATATGATTGATATTTCAATGGCTATAAATGACCAAAATTTTGAATGCTCTAACTAACTAGTAAGCTACTACCCATGCTTTCACATTTCAAGGCATATTGTGTAGATTAAAATATTTATGCAAGTTAACCAACCAGGAATAGACTACATCACCAAATTATTCACCTGAAAAAGTAGGTGGTTTAATATTTTTAATATACTTAATGATGGGGTCAACCACTCTTAAAGGCAACTCTTGGAGCAGTTGGTCACCATCTTGCCCTTCATCTATTTGGGGCAACTCTTTTTTTGAGACACCTTTAAAGTTATTCAACCTACATTCCTAGGTTTTCAATCTGATTTGAAGAGAATTACAATGATTTAATATCCCATTGAGGATTTATTCTTGGTTAGAATTTGTATTTTCTATAGAATCATTATCGTTAAGTTCATCAGCATTGTTTCCTGTATTGTTAAGGGGAGGTTCCTCTCTTCACTGGTTAAGGTTTCACGCTCCATGCCTCTACCTATTCCTTTACATCTTCCTTTACCTATACCTCTACCTAGGTTTTCATTACCCATATTATTATTGTAAACACCACCATATATGGTTCTCACCATATTTAGGTGAAACAAACAAGAACCTAGGAGGCAGATAAATAACACTAAATAGTTTCCCAAAGTTCCATAGATCTCAAAATTGGGGCTCTGATACCAAAATGTAACAACCCAATTTTTTTGTATAGAGATATGTTATTAATTCTATAAAACTTAATAAATTAAAAATGACCAACTTAAAAGTGTAATGAAGTACATAGAAATTTAATATGTAGATTGGGGTATGCCAATGTACTTAATGTACATTCATATACTCTGACCTATATACTCTTTCTATGGTCTTCTTAATAGGTCCATTTACCAACTGTTAGCCTTAACTAAATGCTTTAACTTGACATAAATCAATTTTCATCTTAACCATTCAAAGTAGTTGACCTCCAAAATGATATTACTAAATATACAATGAGTAGTATCACATTGAGATAATGTAGAAAGATTTCAATTCAAAAAACAAGAATAATCATACTAAGCTTATTCATTCAATTATCTGCATAATTCTATGACCAACAACAATTAATTTTCATAAATATTTACAAAATCTACAATGTGAGTCATGTTAAACAAAATGGATGATGCTAATTTTCTTAAAAATTTAAAATTGTTAGGTGAATTTTTTAGTATTAATTTCATAAAATTTAATCAATCATGATAAAAATGGAGGAAATATAGAGATTTAATTATATAAAATTGTATAGTTTATTAAATTTAGTTAATTTATTCAATATATAGTTTAATTAAAAATTATTTATTAGATAGTTCGGATTTAAATCGATTTAGATCAATGAAAAGATTTTTTTCCATAATAAATTATTAATTTTTTTTGCAGTTGCACTCCCTTTAACAAACACTCTAAATATTAACTAACTTGGATAAGATCATTTAATAACTAAATTACTTCAAGAAGACTCATTAGAGTTCTAACAAAAGATAAAGGACCATCATTCTACTCTTTTTAGAAAATAGGTACAATAGATATAGAAGAATGAGGCTCACAATGATATTATGGAATATTCTAATTAAACCAATCTAGCACTCATATGAATTTAATCCATAATAAAGTGAGTCCACTTTAGAAAATATGAAGGATCCAGTATGAAGAGATGTAGTTTAAGAGTTGTTAAGCCAAGCTAATTAGGTATAATTAAATTTGTTTAAAGGGAGGTGTGTAAGTCAATTTCCCCTTAAATTTTATACTCGGTAACCAAATAAAAATGCTTAATTCCTCTCTTACTCTTTTTTGATATATTAGAATAATCTCTTTTCTTAATCGAAGTCCATGTCATGCTATGGTATCTACTACTAGTTTTTGCAATATAACTATGTTTATGCCATCGTTCCATCGTAAAATAATGGAAATGTGTATATAAGCAATGGATGTCTACTTTCATTCTTCTGGTAGTGATCCATATTTGGAAAGAAAAAGAGAAAGTTAAATTATATTTTCTTAGCCTTTTTATATCCACTTTTCCACCTCATAACATGCACCCAATGACGGATCCATTGTATGAAAGCTATCCTTTTTACTTGTATCCATTGTTTTAGGGCATCAACATTTTATATATACCTAAATATATACCCCACATAAGTATGAGAAGTCCCCTCTATTAAATTTTATTTTTTATTCTTCATTGTTATGATCATGCTTCATACCACCACATGGGTCTCTCAAATGTTATAAAATACATTATTCAAGGCATTTGAGCCATACAAATCAAGTCAAATTCCAAGTCATCCCACATGCTATAAACATCAACTTGTGTTCCCTCTTTTTAACCATATTTTAGAGTTGATAATTTCTTTCCATTCAATTGTTCCACAATATTACATTATGATGCAATGGTCCAATAGATGGGGCTTTAGAGAGTGTGTGTATATATATATATATATATATATATATATATATAGAGAGAGAGAGAGAGAGAGAGAGAGAGAGAGAGAGAGAGGAGGGGAGGAATATTTTGTAATAGTAGCATTTTCAGTTTTTGTTTATCAAAATATACTTAAAGTTATGATGTTCAAATGACTTTTTTATAAAGGAGGTCACGTGGTTTGAAAGGTGCATTGAATTTGGTTAATTATACTATGAATTTATTGAAATTTATCTATGGTATATTCTTTATGTTTTAAAACAATCTATTAGATATCTAACATGTTTTCATTGACATGACATATGTTTCAATCATGTATTGGGTAATTGAATCAATTCGGTGAAAGGTATAGATTGTATGAAATTTACATGTGTATATAACTACATTTGTTCAAGTCGATCACCCAAAATACCCAATTATTTCTGTGTCATATGAAGGAACACACCATCTCAATTTCCACCATCACCTCCACCTGAAATGTTAGATTATTGTTATTTAACACTTTGTATGCAAAACGTGAGATGGGTTTAGTATTCATGGTTTGTAAGTAATGTACGATTACTAATTTACACTTTTTCACTTTACAAATCCTTGTTTTATAAAACAAACAATTCACATCCCTTTTGATGTAGCTTACACTTTTCAATATGGAAATTGTGACCCCCACATAAAAAGTTATGACAATTGGGGTGTGCCTAATTTTAAATACATAATATTTCTAGGTGCTCTAAGAGACTATCCAGATACCAGTGGGGATAAAAATGCAAGTCCATTAGAATACCCAAAATTAGTAGTACTTGTGGTCTTGTTAAAAGTTTTGCCTTCCCCCTATTCATCGAATAAAGAGATGTGAGAATTACTATTACAAATACAATTGATGCTAATAGTGATACTAAAAATGCAAATATAAATTTATTACAAATATTTTTATCCATATCTATTTGCATATGTCATTCTACATTAATTAGTTATATTATATAAGAAGTGTCTTTCATTTAATAAACCTCTTCTATATTTCATATAATTAGTTTTAGAGTCATCTAATTATGTATTAAATAGCTAAAGTAGTTAGAATATTCATCTAATTAGTTTTAATTTTAATTATGTATTAGTTAATTGAAATATTTGGTTGAAGCTAGAGACTCTATTAACAAATATGGCATGACACCAAACTTTGCACTCATGTTTCTCTAGACTCCTTTGAGTCCATCAATTAAAATAAAATATAATTTCTCCTCACCATCATCACCTACCTTACATTGAAATATTTCACCACTTTCATACTTTGTATGGTATTATCTTTCCTCACCACCTCACCATTGCTCAAGCTCATTATGAAATGGAATAACTCCTAATCCCATAACTCACTTTTGTATTAACGAACACAACACCATTTTCCAACATCACCTCCACCAAACATATCATATTACTATTGATTAATTCTTTATGCACAAAAGGTGGTATTAAGTCAAAGGCCAAACATTTTGAATGAGGTACAACCAGTGGTTTATACTTTTATATTTACAAAACCCCATTTTACTAAACTTGGAAATTACATTCCTTCAGGCATACATTATATCATTGGGGTAACTGCTATCGTATTCAGTTTATTTCTTACATGTTGATAGTTTTGTGTTCACAAAAATAGATAGTCAACCTATTTCTTATTTTGGTGCATTGCCACTCTTTTGTTTTATACATTCCTTTTCTATTTTCCTCCCCAAGTTTTATTTTATATATTAAAGATAACCTTTTTACATAGATTAACATTAAAATAAGTGTTAGTTCCCAAATTTGCACTTAACAATTTGTGCCCTTGTCAAGAAATTAGCTCTTGAATATTTAAATGTTACCCCAAATAATAAATGTGTACCTAGAGTAAAATCTCATTCCCATGTTCATGTTGTGTAAACCCTGTGAGATATTTGTTTTGGATAACATTTAATGTTTTAATGAGATTGTAAGGTGTATAACCAAAATCAAGCCTGGGAGGGACAGTCCACATGGAGAGATAAAGAATAAAACAATTTAATGGAGTAAAACATGGGCCCTAATAAGAAGTTGAGTGGTGAAGTTTTGAAGGTCAAATGCAATTTTTACAAATTACAAATGAAGTATGGAATCTGGTCAAGCTGTTGGTTAGAAAAACAAGTTGAAAAAAGAACTTATGAAATATACAAGTTGAAAATTATTTATTGACTTCCTAAGAAAAGTTTAAAATGGGAGAAAAGTGTTGACCTTTCCACATGTATGGATAAATAAGTAGAGGTTTCAACAAGGTAAAAAAATAAAATAATGTTTTAAATCATTCCATGAGTAGATTGGAAGTACAGATGTGTGGGCATATGTGAAATCTCGATGGAAATTTTGAAAGTAATTGCAACTTTGCATATTACAAAGTTGTAATATGCTTCCCAAGCTCCCATTCCCAGCAGACATTTATGGAAAAATAGTAGTAAAAAAACAAGTTTTACATTTACAAGTTGTAAATTATGCCCTAAGACCCTAATCCCATGATAAAGTGTAAATAACAATGTGGAGAATAGAAGGGAATTAGTGGAAGTTTGAAGTGGAGAAACACATGCATGAAACATTTTATCATTTGGCATGTTGTAAAATGTTGCTCAAATTTTGAATCTCATGGAGATGTTATTGGCAACATGCAAAACATAAAATGTTGATGGAATTTTTGATAAGAATTGTAATTTACACATTTAAATTTTATAAATATGCAAACTATGTGTTGACTTCCCAAACCTGCCATACATGCCAAGTTGGAATTGAAAAGTAGATAGTGAAATTTCACATGTAGAACACAAGTTTTCAAATTTACAAATTATGAACTGCATTCCAATCTCCCAGTTTTACCATATGGATATTGGTCAACATGGAATGAAAGGAAAATTCATCATCTTAGAAGGGTTGGCATAAATTTTAAAAGGAAATACAACTTGGCATATTGTAATTTTCAAAATGCAGATAGAGTTATGAAACCTACAAGTAGGAATATAAGACGCAAAAAGTTTCAAATGCCTAACTAGCATAAAGGACACACATGCCTTCAACTAGTAAAAAAACAATCTGGTCAAGATGAACAATCCAGATTTAGATGTGATTATTTGACTCATATAAAATAAGGAGCATGCTACTAGCAGGAAGATGAATTTACATGGTTAAAGTTTCTCAAGGCATCCCTATTTGATTTAAATGACATTTCTCAAGATGAGAAATACTCACAGTTTCATTGTGCTTTTGATAAAAGTTATTAAGAGACTAAAAATTGATAATGTGTTGAGATTGATACTGAAATAGTTCTAGGTAAAATGTCAAATCATTCAGACTACTAATAGTAGGAGGAAAATTCAGTGATTTCCTTTACATAAATTTCTATGAATGACCTTTGAAAGCATCTTAAAAGGCTATTCACAAACATTATTCTTGAGGTGAAATCATTATGGTTGTGGATTAGGTTCTAAAAAATGTAGTAGGCCTCTAAACATCAAGTCTGAGCTGAGGTTAGAGAGGTTAAAGTCATCTCTTCCTTATCAGGTGGGAATCTCTTCTCATATAATGAACTTGATGCCATCTTTTAGAAGTCAATGTTCCTTTTCAAAGGTATTCAAATGGTCTAGTAATAGAAGGGATGTTGAACATATCGATGATCATGATTACAAAATACACTTTATTCCTTCAAGAAGTTCACTAGATAGATTGTCCCCATGAGGTGGTTGTAAATAGATTCTAATGGATTCTCCTAGCATAACAAGACACACATAGTTTTAAAGATGCAAAAGAAGTTGGAAGTCGTGGGGCTAGAAGGCATGGGTTTCTTCTAAAGGGGACTATCGAGAAAGGGGAAGTTGGTTCAAAAAATGTAAATAATAAAGATGGATTATCTAATCTACTTGGAGATGGGGGCATTTCTTTAATCCATCCATATTGTTCAAAACCAAGTGCATATGTTTAAGGTTCAATTAGGGGATACATCAAATAACCTAATAGCGAGGGACTTTGAGTAACTAACACATAAAATATATTGATTCTATGGTTATAATATTTTTGTTTGTGTGAAAGATGTATTATTTGAACTTGCACATAGGACTCAAGATGTTATGTTCTTCAAAAAATTGTCTACTGAAAATTGAAAGATGTGGATGCTGTGTGGTCCTACGTAATCTGGGGATGGGTAGACTATGATGTAGGATCTTGTAGTCAAGGGTCTAGTTTCAATTATTATACATCATTTTTTCAATGATAAACTTTGACAAGGTTTATGCAAGGCAAAGACCAATTGTTAGCAAGGACCTAGAAGTACAAGAGTAGTTCACTAAGGAACTTGGTGGAACTTTCAAGGTGAAGTGAAACATTGCATATTGTAAGTGGCAATATGCTTATTGGGTTTCAAAGTCTGTGGACTTCCATGAGGGAAAAATAATTTGCCAAAAAAAAATTTGAATTTGAAATTTATAAATTGTTAGTCAATCTCACAAACCTATAGCCTATGGTCCAAGTTAGTAAAAAATAGTTGGTAGACATTCTTGGTGGAAGGGAAAAGCCATAATGCAGTTTTTCAAAGTGTAAATTACAATATAAATTTTGATCTCAAAATCCAATAGGTCAAACATGAGTTCAAAATTCAAAGTGGAAGTTTTCAATCCAATTTTAACTTTACATTTTTACAAGTTGTAAATTACATCTAGAGTTCCCAAGTTCACAGTGGAACGTTTTGGCAGAACTATAACTCTAGATTGCAATTTGTAAAATTTTAAATTGTAAATGTACATATAAATTATGGATTTATGCCAACTTGTAAAGTTGCAGTTTAGGCCCAAAATCAAACCATATAAAGGAGTTTCAAAATTACAAATGGGACCCAAAGTTCTGCATAAGGTAAAAAGGGATAAAATAATGCACTTAAGCATTATAAATTTTGACGATAACCTTAGATAAGGTTAAAGACAAAACATAAATGTGTAAAAGGCACATTGAAGTAAAAAAAAAATGTAAAATAAATGAAGTCTTACATTTCCAAATATTTTTCTTGTTTCAAACACCTCCATGGAAGAAAAATGTTGCAGGGTTTGTGAAGCCAAGGTGGGCCATTGCAAGGAGATTTTAAAAATGTCCATGGATCCTTATTTGCTTCTATAATAGCTACAATATTCTGATGAAATCATTACAAGGTAAGGGCCATTATTTGGCCTGTAAAAGAAAAAGGCCAGTTGTCTAAAAGTTTATATTTATGCAAATGATTGATCAAAGGCATGGCCAAGTATTTACACAAGAAGACATAGAGTTTATTTTTGATCCCAATGGAATATTCTCCCTCAAACCCAACTGTAATGGATTTTTAGCTAAGGAGATCAAAGGGTTTGTTTGAAATATTCATCATAACATGGATAGATAATTTCTTCAATGATTCCCTTGAAAAGATAGGATCTTCCAAGCGTAATAAAGGGCTTCTTCCAGTTGAAGCATATTCTCAAAATATTTAGGGTGAGAAATTTGAATAAAAAGAGGGCTTGTCCTCTTTTCAAATTTTGTTTTTGATTTTCCTAAGTCTTAGGCTCTTTAAAATTTTGGGATCCTTGTTTTATGTATGTCTTGTCTCTCTTGCTAAGTTGGTTGCAACTGTACATCCATTATCAAGCTCTGAGAGCATTGTATATGTCTTCATTATTGAAGAGCAAACTCACCATGCTTCTCCCCATGTCAACATTCTAATACATTGATGTATGTAAGATTTATTTTCAAGAAAATGGAGAATATCTATGATTTTTATTATATTTTCTTAATTAAATACAATAATATATTTTACATGCTCTGTTGATTAGGTATTTATTTTATGCTTATCAATGGTGGTAATTATTTTGGGCATAGATATAAGTTGTAAACTATTTTATGCATTGTGCTTTGAAAATGTGTTATTGATAGCCTTTTAAGGGCATCTTGGGTTTATGGATTTGATAAAATAAAGTGTTTGATTCTCTAATTAGAGTGTATGTTGTAAGGTTTCAAATATCATATAAACATTTGCATTGTATTAACACCAATGGATGCAACTCATTCCTGATTATTTTCTAAGATTGTCCTTTAGTCTTCTACATTTTCTGCAAATGAGTGATGTCATACTTTTTGAAATAATTCTAGCTCTTTGAAAACCACCACACCACTCTTTTAATATACCTAACTCATCCTACCCTAAAAATAATACACCTTTTTGACTATTTTAAGTGTTATTTGCCTATAGATGCATAAATACTACATATGTAAAATGTATATGTGTTTTTCTATTTGAATCCTAGCATTGTAATCTCCCATTTAGCCTTGGGTTATTGAAAATTTCTTTAAAATAAAGGTTACAATCACATTCTTATCTATCTTCAATAGCTTATGTCTGGCCTTGAGCATTTGTTCATTCCATATGACAACTCTTCCTGAGTGAAGCAAACAATTTTATATATGTCGTGGTTAGATTTGTGTTCTTGTGTGCCAATAATCTCCATGGAGATTGAATTGTAGTATCCCTCCATGTGAGCAAACTACGCTATAGGTCCTCTCACCTTGGTTCAGGTAAAGATGGAAGTAGTAGGGAGTTAACCATACCCTTTGTTGATTTATTCTGATCATTATCTATGTTTAGTCCATCCTGATGCTAAACCTTCCCCTAGCTATAATGACATAATTAGGTGTTTTTCATCTTTGCTTGCCATATTTTCAAGTGTGCAATGTTGAGTGTAAAAGGTGTATAACTGGGAACCAAAACTGTACTGGCACCATTGCTAGGGACTAAACATTGATCCTTGGTAACTTGTGTTATTGGGGACTTAGAGGGTTGTCAATAATTCAAGTTCTAAGCTATTTATATTGGAATATATTATGCATTAACCTCAACTGCATATTTTTAGACAAATTTTATTCATATTATCTCATGTGTTTTAAAGTTGAGGTTATTTGATCATACTTTATTCTTTGGGTCATCAACTATGTAGCACTCCACTGGGAACATTGTTGGGGACTTGAAGGATTTGGTAAATTGACATCTACTGAATTTCTTGTAAAGATTTGTTAACTTATTCATGTTTTAAGGTGTTTTATCTCTTGAACACAAATCTAAAATTTTTAGTGTCTTTGATTTTATATCTCATTACTAACTTTAACAAAGTATAATTTCAGTATGTATCACAACATATTTTTAAACTACTATATTATATAAGTTTTATTTTAGTGGCAACTCTAACATTGTATCTGGTTTCAAGAAAGACTAGTTTCCATTTTAAAACTCTTTCAGTTATGAGTGTTCTTTTACTTGCAAATATGGAAGGATTGAGATCATCCTTTAAATGTGAATCATCAAATCATCTTGTCTTACCCTTGAGTGTTCATCAAAGAAGAGGGAGAAAGTTTTGGAGGCCAATTGAAAGACAAAGTTCAGTAGTAAAGGAGTGTATGGGCTATCAAGATCCTGGTACACCTAAACTTTTATTTCTTGAAGTTCCTATTATTGAATATTATCATAGCTCTCCTAATAATTTAGAATCTTATACTCTAATTTATTTCCTAGAACCTTTTCAACTAGTTTAATATCCTCCTAGGTTTGATACACCAAGTCCACCTCACTCACCCTCTCACATCCCTTTGTCATTAGATCTTGAACCCACCATTGACCCAATCATGAGGCATAGGGATCAAGATGAGAATGAGCATCCTGGATTCAAGATTTCTAGATGTATGCTAATTAATTTTGATGAAATGGAAGGTTATCCTAATGAATTACCCAATCAATTAAGGAACCTCCTACCTAAATTTCAATGGAATAGTGTAGTGACTGGTGATCAACATTTGAGGGATTTTCACAATATCATTGAATATTATGAGGTTGAGAATGAGGATGTTTAAATTAAATTATTTTTACACACATTAGAAGAAGATGCTCGTGAGTGGTTCAATTCCATTCCCCATGGATGCATTGATTCATGGGAAGAAATAAAGTTTTTTTTCAAAATATAGTATGGTGATAAGATTGATCCTAGGTTCCTTCTTGAAGAATTTGAAATTATCAAAAAGAACCCTAATGAGTGTGTGCAATATTTTAATACATGGTTTAATAAGACTATGATGAGGCTACCTAAAAATATTACATCTAGTGATATAACGTGCTTGATTAAATATTGTGATGCCTTTGACTATAAGTTTTTGTACTATTTGAGGGATGAAGATCCTACAAACCTAAGGTTGGCATTCAACATGTCCATGCGAATTAAAAACATCATAAAGGCTATGGGTAAATCTTTGAAAAAGTGGGCTGATATGAAGTTAGTTAATCCAAAAAAGACTCAGTCCACTAAGATATCTAACCTTGAAGAAATAGTGAAAAACTTGGCCTCCATTATTAAGGAAATGTCCTACAAGTTGGCTAGAGATGAGAAGGGGCTGCCTCAATGAAATTCAAATCAGGAGAGAACTCAAAACTAGAATAAAGCACAAGGGAGTCCTTCTTTCCATAATCAAGATAATGATAGAGGGAAGATACTTGAAAGAAATGATAGAAATTAGATTAGCGGGAATGGAAAGGAAGTGTCTGATCCATTCAATGCCAAAGTTAATGTTGTAGGTTATGATTTTGACATTTATTGTTGTGATAAATGTTTCCTTACCCATCCTTCATGTGATAATATTGAATGAATTGATGAAGATATAGGGGAACCTGAGTCTACATCTAAAGATGATGAGATCTTGATGATTGATTATCAAGTCTCCTGAAGTAAATTACCTACCTCCATGAAATTATTGAGTGCTACAACTATTGATCAGTTTTGGAGTGTAGTAAAAAAGGTATGTGTCCCAAATCTTTAATTTATTTATGATGTTAACATGACACAAGCACATGTATTACCTAGTCATGATTTTGAATTTTTAAGATCAATGATGATTAAGAAATATGATGGGTTAATTCCTTCAATTGAGGATAGGAAATTGCTTATTAATGCAACAGTTTCCCAAGAGAAAAAACATAGTCTGAGAAGTGGGAAAAAATATATTCCTCCTTAACAGACTACCCCTACAAATCCAAGGGCAAAGGATGTAAGTAAGGAAGTTAAGAAAACTACAACAGTCCCTACCTTTTTCAAGATAACACCTATTTCCCAAATTATTAAACAAAGAGTTACTCCAACCAAGAATAGAGTACCTTTATTTTGAAGTATTCCTAAGGATATGAATGATACAAGGGGAAATCCACCCTTGAAGACCACTATTTGGAATGCTAATTCATCCTAGCCTATTCTATGTCTATGAATTTAAATTGTCATATTCTAGATAAAGGTGTTTCCACACTTCGTCTGAAAATGCCTCTACCTTAGTATAACATATGTGATATGACTTAGGTGTTGTGTCAACTAAAAATCATTGTGCCACTTATTGAATTATTGTGAATACCTAAATATAGGAAGAGGGTATTTGAATATTTAGAATTTGGTGAGAGTAGAGATGCAAATGAGAAGAATTCCCCCTAAATACTCTTGGATGATGATGAAAAATTAGATGAGGTTGTAGAACCAACCCATAAGGTTTATTTGGGGACTCAATCGGTAGAAAGTTAGTTGAATGTAGATCTCTTTTACACAACCTTACTAATTAATGGTTTGATTATTCACAGTTGCATGTTTGATTCTATAACCTCTTGCAATGTGATGCCTCTAGGTGTCCTTAATGAGACAGGAGTTAAAATCACCTCTACCTTTGGTAAGTGTTATGACATGGATTCATGAGAGGTGCCAGTTGTTTTACAAGTCAAAGGATTGGCAGTACAGTTGGTAGTTCATCCAAGTAAGTTATTGAATATGGATGCAGTAGTTGTGGACTACCCACCTAAGTGGGGGATGTTTCTGTCATGAAAATGGGATGCCAGCATGGGTGGAAGTGTGCAAATGGGACTTTTGTACACCACTATTCCTTTGAAGGGTAAGATGGATAGACATCATAAGGAGCTTAAGATGCCACATGTAATTGATGATATGAAATATCCTCTAAATGAGGTGTTATACACTGATATGGAGCTAAGTGGATTCATTGGGAATGTGGATATTATTGAACAACATGTTGTTCTTTATGTTGGGTTTGATAATGAAAGTGATGTTTGGAAAATATGTTTTGATGGGGCTTGTTCCAATCTTCGAAATGGAGCTAAGATTATCTTCTATGCCCCAAATAATATATGTTTTAAGTTGTATTTCAAGTTATACTTTGAGTTCATGAATAATAATGCTGAGTACGAAGCACTTTTGCTTGGTTTACAAAGTTTTAATGAACATGTAATTACAAGTTTGATTGTAAAGGGTGATTCTCAGCTATTGGTTAAGCAGGTCTATAGAACTTATGCCACCAAAAATAAAAGACTAAAATAATATAGAAATGCCATATGGGACTCACAATAATTCTTTGATGCTTTCCACATTAGTTATCATGCTAGAAGTTGGAATGAAGAAGATGACAGACTTGTAGGGTTAGGTGATCAATTTGGAATTGAATGTATGCACCCTCATTGTCAGTATCAAGTGGAGGTGCTTGATAGGCCTTTAATCCTATAAAATATTCATCATTGGCAAGTTTTTGATGATGATGAACATATTAGAAGGTTTATAAACTATGAAGCTAAGTTTCAAGATCAACTCATAGACTTGGAATCCATGGTTCAAGTTTGTGAGAAAAAAGAAACATTGTGTGGGAAGGATATAATTCAGCTGAAGATAAACACTCTCCCTAGGGGATTAGTGAGTTTAGAAGCATATTTTGATGGATCAGATAGAATCAAAACTCAAGACTTATTTATCTCAAAATATGTAACTGAGTGCAATTTAGGCTCTAATAAACGTCCATGAAAATTCTGGCTGGGTACTCACCTAAGTGTAGCAAAAAAGCAATCTTACATGTAGTTGCTAAAGAAGTAATAGGATTGTTTGGCTTGGTTTTATTATAAATTGAAATTATATAGGGGTTTTTTTTTCAACATGTCATCCCATTGCAGCCTGATAGCAAGCCTTTCAGGCAAAAATAAAGACCAATTAACCCTATCTTGGCCACCAAGATGCGGGATGAGTTAAAGAAGCTAAGGGATGGTAGAATTGTTCATCCCATTAGGTATTCATCATGGATGGCAAACTTAGTCCCTATAAGAAATAAAAATGGTGACATTTGCTTGTGTACAGATTTATGAAATTTAAGTAAAGCTTTATTGAAAGATAATAACCCCTACCTAATATGGATAACTTACTGTAAAGTGTTATAGGATAATAAATGTTATTAACTTTAGATGCTTTCTTAGGGTATAACTAAGTTGTGGTAAAAGAATCTGAGAGACCCAAGACTACATTTAAAATGACTTAGGGCATCCATGTTAATATAAGGATGCCTTTTGGATTGATGAATGTCAATACAACATTTCAATAACCTATGGTTATTACATTTGCAAGGGTAATCAACAAGTTAATTATTGTGTATTAGGATGACATTATTATGTACTCCAAGAATAGAAAAGAACATTTGGAGCATGTAGAGAAAGTGTTCATTAGATACAAGGAGTTAAACATTTTGCTTAAACCTAAGAAGTATAACTTTGGAGTATAAAAATCCAAGTGGTTGAGATATATAACGTTTAAGGATGGTGTTATGATCAACCCTGAAAGATTCAAATCTATTAAAAAAGTGCCCATCCTATAGTCCAAGAAGGGAATTCAGTCCTTCTTCAAGAAAATTAATTTCATTAGAAGGTTTGTGTCTAATTTTGTAAAGATTACCTATTACTTCCATGCTAAAGAAAGACCAAACCATTAAGTGGAAAGAGAAGGTAGTGTAAGCCTTCAATGACATCAAAGGAGCTTTGAAGTTTTCCCCTATTTTGTCTTGTCCTGATTACACTAAAGTGTTCCATATATTATCTTTTGCATCAAATAATACCATTGTTATTATCTTGTTGTAAAAGAATGATAATGGTCATGAGCATCCTATAGCTTTTTTTAGTAAAGATATGCAAAGTTCTAAACTGAATTATACCATCATGGAAAAATAACCTTTCACTCTCTTAAAGGTAGTTAAAATGTTCAGACCTTATATTTTGATTTTAAAGATTATTTCTTATATCCTACATAAAATGGTGAATAACATCTTGACTTAGATTGAATCATCAAACAAAAGATGCAGGTGGGTCAACAAGTTAGGAGATTATGACATTGATATTTAAATCACCAAGTTAGTGAGAGGGATGGGTCTAACTAACATCATGGATGAGTCCAATTTGTAAGATGTTGAGGTATACACTATTATTTTTAATGTTGATGATTATTTGAGTAGCACTAGCATGTCTGTGTGGTATAAAGACATTATTTATTACTTGAAAAATATAAATTATCCCCTTGACTAAGATAAGAAAAAATGATAAATCTTAAGCTCATTTGACAAAAGCATCTCGTGGATGAAAATGGATTCAAATGGAAGAATCTAGATGGGTGTCTCCTAAGATGCTTGGTAGAAGAAGAAACTACCAAGTTGAATGAAGACTTTCATAGTGGAGTCCTTGAAAGTTATCATATAAAGTATGAGGTATTATAAAAAAACATAAACACCTTGACACAATGAAGTAATTATTAATGTGGAATAAATTATTCATAGAGCAAGTCTATGATCCATTAAAGAAGCCCTAATTTTGATGAGGTTTAAAGGAATACCTATTTACATTAATTAGGTAAAAATGCATAATGAATGGCAAAAATCAAGGTCAAATGAGCTAGGCTTTATAACACACTGGGTTGATAGGTCATAACCAAAAAGTGGATTTGGAAAAGAGGATGGATAAGGATGGTATTTGTACAAATAAGAATAGTGATAACATGGCATAACTAAAATGGTCCTTACAGACAATACACCTTATCACTCAAGCATAATACCACTTGAGATGAATAATATTCATCGGATCTAAAAGTTCATCTCTATCTGATGTGGCAAACCTGTATGCTCATGATCCATAATCTATAGTAATGATGAAATGCCCTATTTAGTTTGGTTTGAATTTTACTTTATGCTTCTTCTCATCCATGGTATTCTTTTGGTTTTCTTTAAGAATAAGATCACCAAATTTGAATGTTCTATACATAACATGATAATTATAGTGGCCTTTCAGTCAGTTCTAATATGCTTGAAGATTATTGAGCATGGTTGTGCATTTCTCATCAAGTAAGTCTAGCTCTTACGGGTGAGCTATTTGATATTCATGATCATCTAGGACATGCTTGAAAGAGATGCGTAGTGAGGGTAATTTGACCTCAATGGGAAGGATGGCTTTAGTACCATAAACAAGTGAGTATGGAGTGGCTCATGTGGGGGTATGATGATTGGTATGGTATTCCCAAAGAGCAATAAATATCTGCAAGTGCCAATCATGACCTATATGATTGCCAATCTTTTTGAGAATATTGACAATGGTTTTGTTGGATGCCTCAATCTGACATTACCTTGAGGGTAATATTCTATATAAAAATGTTGTGTGATGTTATATTCAGTAAATAGATGGTCTGCATCCTTATTTTTGAATGATCCTTCATTATCAGATATAATATCAGAAGGGATACCATAGCAGCAAATGAGATGGTTGAAGATGAATTTGTAAATTTGCTTTCCAGTCACGTAAGTGAGGGGTATAGCTTCAACCCACTTAGTAAAATATTTAGTGGTGGTAAGGATATGCTTATGGTTGTTAGATGAAATGGAAATAATCTTCCCAATGAGGTCAAGTCCCTATGTAAAAAATGGCCATGGTTTCAATGTTAGTTTTAGAGTTTTTGCTGGGATATGAATCAGATTAGCATGTCATTGACATTTATCACAATTTTTTACATATGTAGTGGCATCAGCATCCATTGTGGTCCAATAATAACTAGTACAAAAGAGCTTTGTAGATAGGATTACCTTGCTAGAATGAGTTCCACATACTCCATGAACTTCTCTTAATGCTAGTGTAGGCTCTACCAAAGTTAAACAACAAATTAGAGTTCCATCAAAACTATGCTGATAAAAGGTGGATCCTAGTAGAGTATAACAAGTGGAATGATGAATGAAGGCTTTGGTTTATTTTTGAGATAAGTTAGGTGGTAGAAATTAGTCATGAAGGTAGTTGTAAAGGTCTGAGTACCAAATATAATTAGGACCTAAAATATCACAAATCATGGAAATGGTTGAACGTTCATGAGCTGGTGCTAATAAATTCTTGATGAGAAACTGATACTCTCTAGCTTTATCTATTTGTTGAATTAGAGAACCAATAGTATCCATGACATCTTCCATTATATTACTAGCCCTTGGTATGTGCTTAAACTGAATGTTGGCAAATTATTATTTAAGAGTGTTGACCATGGCTTTATATCCAACCAGCGTGTCATCTTTGGTCTGAAAATGATCTGTGACCTGATTGATGATTAACTAAGAATAACCATAAACTTAGAGATGATCTATACTCCAATGTACTACTTGTAAAAGTCTTGTAATAAGTGATTCATACTTAGCCATGTTGCTTGTACAAGGAAAGTTGATTCTGAATGATTTAGAGATTAGATCCCCTTATAGTGTAATAAACAATAAGCCTGCCCCTGATCTATGTGCAGTGAATGAACCATCAAAATGTATCTTTTAGGGCTTCTCCTAAAGGGGTGTGCCAATTATGGTCATGATGGATTCATCAGGAAATAGAAACATGAGTGGTTGTGTGTCTATGAGAGGTGCTTTAACAAGGTGATCTGCAAGAACTTATCCTTTGATTACCTTCTAATTGACATACTCTATGTCAAACTCACTGAGAAGCATGATCCATTTAGCCATTCTACCTTTCAAATCTATTTTATATAGTAGATACTTGAGCGGATCTACTTTTGAAATGACCATGGTCTTATTATTCAAGATGTAATGGCACAATTTTTGAGCTGCAAAGACCATAGCTAGACAAGCTTTTTCAACAAGTGCATAGTTATGTTCATATGTAACCAAGGTATGACTTAGTTATTATATAACATGTTATTTTCCATTGTCATCATGTTGAGCTAAGAGTTCTTCCAGAGCATGGTCAGTAGCTGATAGGTATAAAAAGATTGGATTTCATAGCATAAGAAGTAATAAAATAAGTGGATTAACAAGATAGTCTTTAATTTGTTGAAAATTTATTTGGCAATGATCATCCCAGTGAAATGCAACTCCCTTCTTCAAAAGGTTTATAAACAAATGGCCCTTGTGTGCTAACTAAGAGATGAAGTGGTGGATTGACTGGTTCTTACCCTGTAAACTACATAGTTACTTGAAATTGGTTGGTGGAAGTATTTTAGTTATAGCATGGACTTTAGCCAGATCAACTTCAATACCTCTACAAGACAAAATGAAGCCAAGTAATTTTCTTGAAATTACACTAGACACATATTTTTTTAGATTGAGTCTAAATTTATATTCCCATAATCTTTCAAATATCTTACGCAACACTACTAGATGGTCGACCCTAATTTTGGATATTCCTAATATGTCATCGACATAGTCTTCAACAATATAATGCATCATATCATGGAATATGATAGTCATGACCCGTTGATATGTGGCTCTATTATTTTTAAGGTCAAATGGAATTCCCTGATAACAAAATTTTCCCCATGGAATGGGGAATGTTATTTTATGTTGGTCTTCTAGTGTTATTTTAATCTGGTTGTATTCTGAAAATCCATCCATGAGTGAAAGCATTTCATAACCTACGATGGAATTGATGATCATGTCGATATTAGGTAAGGGAAAATCATCTTAAGGACAAGCTTTGTTGATGTCTCAAAAATTAATTGAAATTTTGATCCCTTCATGGTTTTTACTAACAGGTACCACATTAGAGATGCATTTTGAGTATGTCACATGGGTCCTTATCTTTCTACTTCATGGACATAAAAATTCATACTGGTTAACTCTTCACTTATTTCACTCATGAAAGATCTAAAACATATGCCTTTAATTTCCTTTTATGCATTTTCCTTGTGAATTGCTCCAATATACATGGTCAGAAGCCTCTCCAGTATCCTTTAAATCCATCATTAAGAAGTAGTATTTATGGGGCTCACTTATTTATATCCTTCTTTGTGCTAGTCCTTTTATATATATTGAGGCACACTAGAATAATTCTCCCAAAAGCTGCTTTCTACATTGATGTGTCTTATCCTACATAGATGCCTATCCGATAGTAATCTTAACCAAAATTAGGGGTCAATATCTCTCCACACTAATTACATTTTTTATCCTTGGACATGTTGAACTCCTTGTGTTATACTTCCAAACATTCATTCATATTTTTTAAAAACTCTTCCTCAAAAGAATCCTAACACATGATGGTGGCTTGGATATAATAAAAATTGGATGATACTACCCCACCAAGTTGTGGAATGATATCATGTCCATTCCACTCTCTTTATGATGGGAAAATAAAGTCAATAATATAAATATCCTTTATTATAGGAAAAGTGAGAAAACTATATCAAATCTGACATATATACAATTAGACACACCACATAGTGGGGAAGAGGATAAAAGCAATTTTATTTTGTAAAAGTGGGATGAAGGATATAGATATGAAGATTATGAAAGGAATTACTAAAAAAATAAAACCTATTTCTAAGATTTAAAAGAGGTAAACTAAAGATAAATAAACCTCCCTAAGTAGTAATTAAGAGGTATTTTAACTAATGGTTATAACTAATAGGTATCTAAGTAAGGATATACTAGCATGTAATGATAACATAAGATATGATTATAATGGATAATAAGACAAAAACATAATATTATAGTCTATGCGTATGAACCAAATAAAATAAAGAATTCAGAGATGGGGATACTTACCTTGGGTTGAATTACCCGAGCAATAATCTTTGCCTTGGCTCAAGTCACACTTTATGAGAGATGTTGTAGGTGAAGACTCAAATAGAAATATGAAGACCTAAATATACTTAATTGGGGACTCCTAATACTAAGGTGTATTTCTCAAGTTGAACTTCCTTCTATCGAGCTTCAAAGACATTGAAAAATAATATACCTCTACTAGGATAATCTCCTACAATCTAGTTCCTCTCCTATTAAATGTAGGTTTTCATGGGAAAGCATAGTAGAATTTTTGTGTTTATTTTAAATATGAAATACAGGAGTATTACATATACAAATACAACTCCTAAATGTTACCTATTAAATATGCTGACAACCTTGCTCTGAATCAATAGAGTTTAAATATTTGGATAAAAAATAATATTATGTTAGCCATGCTGATTTAGTATAGATAGGAAAATAAATATATCAAGTAAATTAGATATGATTGGAAAGGGAAATAACATAAGAATATGAACTAGATTGGCCATGGCCAATATAATTATAATTGTACATGATATAACTGTATACATCTAAAATCACCTACTTCTACTAATTTTGTCATTATTAGTATCA
This sequence comes from Torreya grandis, assembly GCA_037957365.1. Taxonomy (NCBI): domain Eukaryota; kingdom Viridiplantae; phylum Streptophyta; class Pinopsida; order Cupressales; family Taxaceae; genus Torreya; species Torreya grandis. The sequence continues at coordinate 3,551,488 of JARHVA010000463.1, forward strand.
TCAAACATTAACATCATATTAAAATTATCATAACACCATTATAGCATTTTTATTAATATTTACTTCATCATATTAACATCACCACATCACCCCATTAATATTCATACAAATTAATCATCCTCTTATCATCTCATTTAAATAAAAATCAAGGTTCCAAAATTCTTAATTTTTTTTTAAAAACTCACCACGTACCCTCACCTACACCCACTAAGGATCCTACAAATCACCTCTTTAATCTTTATCTAATCCCTACCTAATCCATCATTTATTAGTCTAATCATCTCTAGAATCTACTAATCCTCCTAGAACCCCACTTTACTCTTCTCTAGATTTTTTCTAGTGCAGGGGAAACATCATCCCCTAAGATCAATCACCACATATAGGCATAGAGTGAATGTTGGGAGACCAACCTAGTCACAAATTTATATGATTAAATTAGCTATTATTTAAGTTACACACCCTTATCTACTAGCATACACTTGTGTCTTGTCTATTTTTATGTGTGTGTTTCTAAGACTTGTGTTATTGGCCCCCATATGGCCAGACCATCATTGGTCTGGGTGTGGCTTATTTCTAATAACAACATCCATTTAGTACCATCCAACATACACCTATCAAATTGGTATTGATCAACCATACCCAAACCATTATAATCATTTAAGCTAGATTATAATCCTAACACCAACAATCAAATCAACATCTAGGGTTACCCATACCCTAATTCAATACCAACATAAGGTTGTAAAATAATCCAATTATACTTTAAACTTGTCAAAACCTAGCTAAAAATCCAATCAAATAAACATATAGGGTTACCCTAAATAATCTTTATCAATCTAAAATAACCCATCTAATCCAATTAATCCAAAAACACCAAACCATTAATTTATAAATCTTTATATTCAATATCACATGATTATAAATTGGGACCAAAAAAATCATGACACATGTCCTTTCTCACATTTCCATTTGTTTAAGGAAAATCTAGATCATATCCAAAATCAATCTAATTTTCTCAAACTTATCAAAAAATCCATCAAATCAAGTTGAACATCTCACCACCAAACATCACAATCAATCTAAAAGTCAAACTTGATCTAAGATAACCACAAAAATCCAAGGCAAGATTAACATCACACACATCTAAGATAAAAGTCATGGCACCACAAACCCATTATTGACTCAATATTGGACAAACTTTTCATAATGAATACCTTGAAAATCCTTGGCATATCAAACAAAATCATGATAGTGATGAAGAAAGCCTTGTAAAAATATAAGCACATAATCAAGATAATCCCAATGACTTTTTGGAAACAGAACATGGAAGATCCCAAATGGAAAAATACCTTTATGATAATAAGGATGAGATACTATAAGGTCTTATTGAAGTTAGAGATAAATTTTTGCTTATTTTGATTATGCAAACTTATAACATATCATAAGAAAAAATAACATCAACCAAGAGAGGCCTACCCTTAGTCATAACCCTTTTAAAGAGGAACCCCACATGGAGTATATAAATATATACCATTTCAAAATTGGCAAAGGGAAGTCCAACTTGGATGACCAAATCGAATAGGAATGTAAAAAAACTATGTTTGACCAATTAAATCAAATCAACCAAAAAGTGGTGTCTCTAGCCTCTCAAATAGATCCTGATGCCACAAAGCCTTCATATCGCAAGTCATAATCTAAAAGACATCCACCCATAAATAATCAATATAAATCCAATCCCCTACCATCATCTTCTACTCCTTTTTTAGACTCTCATATGCTCAAGAATGAAAACCAATGAAGGATGCTCTTCTATGTATCCAAATTGGTTCACATAAAAATAAATATAAATTTGAAGATATATGCCCCTATTTTCTTGAAAAGGATATCTTATGCATCCCTTGTCTATTATACATATAACCACATAAATTTTAAAAATTCAAGGAGAAGGTAAATATAAGAGGGCACACTAAAGAATTAATCATGTTGTATTAAGAGGTGGCCTATAGTGATGCTTATATACATAGGCTATTACCTAAAAGTCTTAGTGAACACTTGAATGGTTTATGCACTTACCAAAGGGACCAATATCATCAATCATAGACTTATCATAAAAAATCATTAATTACTTCTCTTAAAATGTAAAACATAAGATTACCATGTTAGATCTATATAACACCAAACAATGTAATGGAAAAAGATTTTCATCTTTAGTTTAAATATGACACAGTCTTATGAACATATTTCCATATACGATCCCTAACAAGTAGTTTGATACTATATTCATTGCTAACATAAATCAAGAATTGGATTTTCAATTAGAACTTCAATATGCCAATTATTTTGATGAACTCATTTAAGAAGGTACATAAATTGAAAAAAACTCATTGCTAAAGGCTTAATCACCCTCATTTCTAAATAAAATAAAAATCAATCCAATACATCATTAGACAATCTAAATTTATGAAAAAAAATTAAAAATATGGATAATGATGGAGTTATGGAATCTAATCATTTCTAGACCATTTCAGAATTCCCATCCTCCTAAAACAATAAACATCACTATGACAAAAGGTAGAATAAAGCAAGAACCTAAGAAAAGACGATATATGTACCTCTTGGTGAGACAATATAGAGTGTCTTTCATAAACTCTTAGCTATAAGTATGATTGTGTTTCCAAAACTAAACTCTTTCAATGAAAATCAACTTAATCCTCTGTGGTATCAAGAAGATGAATATTGTGACTATTTTTTCTAAATAAAGTAAAGCAATGTAGTAGATATCTCACATCATTGTATTTTATTTCATTTAAGGACATGAGACAAATGAATAGATACAAGTGACATTAGCATTCAAATTTCCCTCATACCATCTAGACACTATTTGATCCATTCATGACTAAGATGCTAAAATTTAGTCCTAAATCTATGCATCATGGGACCCACAAGGAATTGAAAAGTCAAAGGAAACACATGGAAAATGTTAGTTGCAAGATAAAATTTACTTATGTTATGTTATATATACCTCATGTAGTTGATTTTGTCAAATCAAGTTCATAGCAATAATCTCCAATCATTCAAGCCAAAATATATTAAAAGGAATTAATTTTCCAAAGCAATTAAATAGAAAATAATTCTAAGGGAACCACTAATGATTTTTTGAGCATTGATCTATGATGTGAGCCATTTTAAATAAAATGGATGATTCTAGGTTTCATAAATAATTTAAGTTGTTAGGTGAACCTCTAACATTAATCTCATGTCATCTAATCAAACACGATAAAAATGTATGAAGTACAGAGATTTGATTATATAGAATTATATAATTTACCAAAATTGGTCAATTTATTCAAGATATAGTCTAATTGAAAGATATTTATTAGAGAATTTAGATCTAAATCTATTGAGATAAGTGAAATGAAATTTTGGTCTAAAATAAACTATTAACACTTTTTGGCACTGCACTCCCTATAACAAACACTCAAAAGCTTCACCAATTTGGATCAGACTGTTCAATGATTAAAGTAATTCAAGAATACTCGTTAGAGTTCTAACAAAGGATAATGGACCATAATTTTACCCTTTTAGAGAGTAGGTAGATTAGAGATGGATGAACAAGGCTCACAATGATGTTATGGGATATTCCAATCAAACTAGTCTGACATGCAAGTGAATTCAATCCAAAATAAAGTGAGTCCAACTAGAAAATATGAAAGACCTGGTAGGAAGAGATGCAATATAAGAGAAGTTGAGCCAAGCTAATTAGGTACAACTAAATTTGTGGAAAAGGAGGTGTGGTAGTAAATTTCACCTTTACTCTTATACTCAGTAATAAAAAGTGTTTGATGCTTTTTTGTTATTCTTTTCTATATATTTTAATAAGCTCAATTGAATAAGCTAGTTCATTCCTTAGACTTTAATGCTATACTATGGTATCTAATACTACTATTTGTAATACCCAATGACAGACCCATTATACGAATTATATTCTTTTTACACGTACCCATTATTTTCAAGCATCCACATTTTATAAATATGTAGGTATATACCAAATGTATGTATGAGAAGTCCCCTCTAATAACTTATATATTTTTTCTTAATGTTATGGTCATGCTTCATCTTGCAACATGGCTCTCTCAAATGCTATAAAATACATTATTAAAGGAATTTGAGCCATACAAGCCAAGTCAATGTCCAAATCATCTGCATGCTATAAACATCACCTCCTGATCACTCTTTAAAGTCTATAAATTTTTTTTAAACCATATTTTACAATTGATAATTTATTTCTATTTGATTGTTCCACAATATTACATTATGATGCAAAGGTGTAATGGATGGGGTTTTAGTCCAAATATATTTATATAAGAATATTTTGTAATAATAGCATCCTTAGTTTCTGTTTATCAAAATATATTTAAAGTTATGATGAAAGGCATTTTAGAATATTAGAGATGATGTTCAAATGATTTTCTTAGAAATGAGATCATGTAGATTGGAAGGAGCATTAAATTTGGTCAATTGTATCATGAATTCATCTAAATTGACACATGGTGCATTATCTATGCTTTAAGAAGTCTTGTTGCATATTTGATATATGTTTTTATTGAGATGACATATGTTTCAATTATAGATTGGGTAACTGAAGTAATATGGTGAAAGGTTAAAATTATATAAAGTTTGCATGTCTATTTAACCAAGTTTCTTCATGTCGATCACCGAAAATAACCAATCATTGCCATGCCATATGAAAGAACACACCATATCAGTTTCTACCATCACCTCCACATGGAATATTAGATTATTGTTGTTTAGCATTTTTAATGCAAATGGTGAGATAAGATCATTAGTCATGGTTTTTAAGTGATGTACGAATACCGAATTACACTTGTTTACTTTTAAAATCCTTGCTTTACAAAACCAAAAATTCACATCCATTTTGATGTAACTTACCCTTTTCAATATGGTAGTTGTGACCTCCACATAAGAAACCATAATAATCAGAGTGTGCTTAATTTTAGATACATAATATTGCCATAGCACTCTAGGAGAGTATTGAGATACTAGTGGAGATATGAACCTAAGTCCATTGGGCTACACAAAATTGGTCGCACTTGTGGTCCTGTGGATAGTTTTACCTTTCCCCTATATATAGAATAAAGAGATGTGAGAAATACTATCAAAAATATAATTGATGTTAGTAGTGTTATTGAGAATGCAAATAGAAATATATTAGAAATTTTTATATCCATATCTATTTGCATATGACATCCTATATCAATTGATTATATTATATAAGAAGTATTTTTCATTGAAGAAGCCTATTCCATCTTTTATATAATTAATTTTAGAGTCATCTAATTATGTCTTAAATAGCTAAAGTAGTTAGAATATTCATCTAATTAGTTTTAGTTTTAATTGTGTATTAGGTATTGAAATAGTTTGGTGGAAGCTACAGATTATATTAATAGATATGACATGGCACTAAACTTTGCACTTATATTTTATTGGGCTCCTTTGAGGCCATCAATTGAAATAAAATGTAACATCCCATCACCATCATCATCTACCTTATCTTGAAATATTTTATTGCTTTCATGCTTTGTATGGCATTGTCTTTCCCCGCCACCTCACCATTACTCAAAATCATTGTGAAACAAAATGTCTACTCATCCCACAACTCATTTTTGTATGAAGGAACGCAACTCCATTTTCCAACATCACCTCCACCAGAAATATCATATGACTATTACTTAACGCTTTATGAACAAAAGGTGGTATAGAGTCAATGGCCAAGCATTTTGAATGAGGTACGACTAGTGATTTACACTTTTTGAATTTATAAAACCCCATTTTACGAAATAAAAATTTACATTCCTTCAAGCATAACTTGTATCATTGGGACAACTGCTAGCGTATTCAATTTATTGATTACATGTTGATAGTTTTATTTTTACGAAAATATATGATCAACCTATCTTATTTTGGTGAATCACTGCTCTTTTATTTCATACATTCATTTTCTCTTTTCCTCCCCAAGCTTTATTTTATATATGAAAATTAACTTTGTTTACATAGATTAACATTAGAATAAGGATTAAAAATAGCTTGCCTTAGAAACTTCCTTGCAAGATCAATATCACACTAATAAGAATTCACATATCATGAATATTGTGGAAATGCTATCAATTGAATACACTAAACCATCAACATTAACATCATATCAAAAAAATTAAAAATAATTATATTATTTATTATTAAATTTAAAAACCTGTTTGAAATACATAAATAGTTTTAAATTTAATAAAACTCTAAACTTATTAGATTATAAAATAGCTTTCCCATCTAATTATTTAAATAATAATTTTATTAAAAATAAAATGTTTTATCCAAAACTTCTTCATAAATCATTCTACTTAAATGTTAGTGGCAGACTTAGATCCATGCCGTGCACTTCTGTCTTCAATGTGAAGAGCCCAGCCCATCATTTTTTGTTGGCAGCAAGGGACGAGGGCTGTCGTGAATGCAGAGTGACCCACAGCCCATTCTTCATGAACAAATTCGATGCCAGCTTTGGCTCAACAACCACATCTTTCCTCACTTCCATTCGATAACGATAAATAAAAAGTGCTGCCACCCATTTCATTTGCAAATACGCAAAGTCCTTCCCGAGACACACCCTCGGCCCTTTATTAAACACCGGGTACTTCGCCCCATAATTCTTCTCGACGTACACGCCCTCTTTCAACCATCTCTCCGGCTTGAATTCCCTGCAGTCATTTCCCCAAACGCTCTCCGCCCTTCCCATGCCATATATGGAAATCATCAGCGACGTCTCCTTCTTTAAACGCCTTCCATCGGGCAATACCTCGTCTTCCTTCACTTGTTTGAAGTTTATTGGAAGCGGAGGATAAATCCGCATAGATTTGGACAGAGCTGCATGCAAATACTGCATCTCCCTCACTTCCTCCACCCTCAACTCATCATATTTCTCCTCGCCAGACCTCCTTTCCAAGACTTGCTGGATTTCCCACAAAATATTGCGCTCTACAACAGGATGTTGGCTAAGCAGCCAGAAAAGCCATGAGAGGCCGATCGAGGTGGTGTCTCTCCCCGCTAACACAAAGCTGATACACATGTCTCGCACCTCTTCATCACTCGCCTGATCCATTTGTATCAGTTTCGACAGCAAGTCTTGTCGTGGAACGCCACCATTACCAGCCACCACTTGATTTCTTCTAATCGCAATGATTCGGAGGTCAAATTCATGAATGACTTGGAGAGACGCCTTGTTAATTTCTATAACTCAGCAACAGATTAATTCCACAATAAATTCACAGACATAAATCTGATTTATAACGATTAATACAACTAGATTAATTAACAAGTAATAACAGCGGAAGCAAAAATAACAATAAGCCAATACAAAAAGAAACAATAACACAGATATACCCAGGGAACCCCAATGCGGGGAATAACCTGCAAATATTGGATCTTCTATTCAGCCTAACAGCAAACTTCTCTTTCGAAAAAATACAATGTCTGAGTTTGCTACAGTAATCTTACTTTTATAGAGAGCCTAGCTGCTTTACTTAGCGTGCAAGAAAAAGAAGCTTTCCTTAGCATGCAAGAAAAAGAAGCTTTCCTTAGCGTGCAAGAAAAAAGAAGCTTTCCTTGCTTTCTTTGGCTTTTTTGTTTTTTTTTACACATAAAATCACTCTAGGATTTATCTTATCCTTACAAGCTCAGAAACATTCTAGAAACTACTATTGCTGAAAATCCAACTCGAATTGTTTTAAAGCATATTTAATCTTGAGTTGCTTTAAAACAATTCCACATTCCACCTTTCGAGCCACAAAAATCAACACTCCCTCTTAGCGAGGAAGGTGTTCTGCACCACACCCAACTTGTCCCTGAAGAATTCAAACTTGCTCTTCATCAAGGCCTTCGTCAGGATATCTACAATTTGTTCATCCGTAGGAATGTAATTGAGCTTCACTATCCTCTTCTCCACACAATCTCTGATGAAGTGATACTTGATCTCAATGTGCTTTTACTTGTCATGAAACACTGGATTCTCAAAACATGCTTCGCAGCTATCCAGTGAACACGTTTAGGTTCCACCATAAACTGACTGAGTGAGTTCACTGCAAAACAAATGTCTGGCCTGGTGTTGACAAGATACATAAGAGAGCCTATCAACTGTCTGTATAAAATAGGGTCCACTGCCTCTGATCTAGAAGCATCAATCTTCTTCCAGTTGGTCACAAGTGGCGTTGACATAGGCTTACAGTTTTCCATCCTGAATCGCTTCAAGATATCAATTAAGTACTTCTCTTGTCTAAGGAAGATTTCTCCCTCCTTTTTGCCACAACTCCAATCCCAGAAAGTAGTGCATCAACCCCAAGTCCTTCATCTCAAACTCTCCTGCAAGATCCCGCTTGCAGTGGGCTATGAGCTCCTCTGACCCTGTGAGAAATAGGTCGTCAACATATAACAACAATATGAGAAGTTTACCATTCACCTGAACATAGTACAGGTTCGAATCTGCCTCACTCTTGATAAAGCCCACACTCTGCAAGTAACTATCAATATGTGAATACCACGCCCTAGGACCCTGCTTGAGTCCATATAGTGCTCTTTTCAACATGCATACATGAGAATCCCTCTCATGTGCTTCAAACCCTTCTAGTTGCTCTATGTAAATCTCTTCCTCAATCACCCCGTTGAGGAAGGTCGTCTTTACATCCATCTGATGAATCCTCCAACCCATCTGTGCTACTATAGAAATGATAGCTCTTATGGATGAGTATCTGGCTACAGGAGCGAAAGTCTCATCATAGTCGACTCCTTCCTTCTGTGAAAACCCCTTAGCCCAAATCAAGCTTTAAACTTTTCCACAGTACCATCTGTAGCATGCTTAATCTTATACAGCCATCTCGAGCCCACCACAGACTTATCTTCTGGTCTTGGAACTACCTCCCACACACTGTTCTTCATGATGGAAGAATACTCTTCCACCATGGCATCTCTCCATACTTGATGCTTGGATGCGTCCTGAAAGATGGAAGGCACTACTTCAATTAATTCACTCATAAGTGCCACATAATCTAAATAACGTCTGGGAGCCCTTCTTTGTCTAATTGAATCTTGAGGATCACCTACATATTCTTGAGCCTCTCTTAATGTTTGCTCAGCTGCCTTGTTTCTCCTCTTCTCACTAATAGGAATCTGAGGCTGAGGAATTATTTTTTCCTCTATCTGATCATCCTACTTGTTCTGCTCTCCAGCTTGCATGACTGAAGTTTGAGGAATTTGTGCTACCTCATTCATCAAGTTACTTGACTTTTGAAGAGCCCTCTCTTCCTCAAACTTCACATCTCTGCGAACCACTATTTTTTTGAGAGCAGGAATATAAACCCGATAAGCCTTAGAAGTTTCACTGTACCCAACAAGGATACCCTTCTCTGCAGTAGGTTCCAACTTGGTTCTCTTCTCATCAGGAATGTGACAATACACAAGACATCCAAAGATGCGAATGTGCCCCAAATCTAGTTTCTTACCAGTGAATGCCTCTTATGGAGTCAATTTGCCCAACACTTTGTGAGGGCACCTATTCTGCAAATACACAGCTGTGTTGCAAGATTCTGCCCATAAGAACCAAGGCAGATCCTGATCATGAAGCATGGCCTTGGTTACTCCAATGATAGCTCTATTCTTTCGTTCAGCAACCCCATTCTGTTGAGGGTTGTATGGAACTATCAACTCTTAAGCTTATAAAAAAATGTTTGTTTCTTAAGCTTACCAGACTCTCATCTTTGAATATCATCAAACCATCAATTTCTATTTATTTATTTTATAAATGATAATAAGGTAAAATGGGCCCTTAGCCCATGGTACAAAAGGGTTTACCTTGTATATCATACAAAGGGAGATAAAATAATACTCTAAGAGAACTAAATAAATTTGGTAGAAATCAATAAATCTAAGTAGCCATGAAGGCAACAACCTAGATACATGAAAAAAGACCAAAGAAATGAAGTCTAAAACTACACATACTAGATCAGTCCATGAGTGCTAGAGGGAAACACCACCATGGAACTACTCCCAAAAATCATGAATAATCCAACACCCAAAGCCTTGGTCACAAATGGCCATATCCATGAAGCATTAACATTACTGTACACACCTTAAAATTAAGACCACTAAATCCCTCTAAGATAACATGAACAAAAGGGATGTTGTTAATGGATCAAAGATTTTTTAACTAATTCTCTACATTATTCCCTAAGAGGGGGTCCTTATCAATACTAATATTGATTTAAATAAAGGTGAAGATGTCCAAATTTATCCATGAACTCATGATTTTTGTGATAAAAATAAATGTCATAAAAAAAAGAATGAAAATGAAGATATCTTGAATCATTGAATTAAGTTGCCACTAATCATGTCTAATCATTTTAACAGTGATGATAATCAAGAGAGAATCACCTTCCATGAATAGTTTCCTAAAGTTTCAATCAATAGAAGTTCTCAAACCTCCTAGAAGAGTTAAAGCTTTAGTCAAATTATTAAAAGAACATGGAATGTTGAAGGCAAAATATGATGAATATGACAATCCTCTCTAGTAATTTTATTATTAGGAGGTGACAATTTAGCATTAAATAAATATTTAAGGAGCACCTCAATTTTAATTGTGAGTAAATATTCAGTGAGGGACAAGTTCCTAAACACTCTATTTTTTATTTATTTTCAGATGCTCCAAATGATCAGATATGGGGCCATTGTTCAAATATTTGTCTAATTAATCAAAATTACATGAATAGAGTCAATTGCTACCTAAATTTTGTTCATATTATTAAATATCCAAGACCAAATTATCTAGGCAAAGAAGCAATGTATTAGGATGTGGTTTAGAGTTTTTGAATTATCTTTATAGAATATGCACAAGGAGGTCCCCTTAAAATCAATCCTTTGGAATCTGTCCCAAAGAAGATATTTGTTCTTCATGATAAACCATAGATTTATGTTATCTTTAGGAAGACCTCAATGGATCTTAAAAAAACTACATGACATAAAGTTGTATTAATGTGAGAGATCAACTTATCATAGCTTTGTTTCATAAAAAAAAATAGAAGTATCTCCAAAGCATTTTGATCCATCAGTATCCACTAAACTATTGATATGAAGATAGCATATGAAGGTTATCTTTCTCCATGTTTCTAGATGTTATGTTCTCCCATGTGCCCAACTCTTTCTCCAACCTATCTCCTATGCTTCTTCCATGTGCCACCTTCTCCTTGGATCTAATACCACAATCAAGAATAAAATAAGACTCAGAGAAAAAATACTCATAGAAATCTATGGCTTATTTTTATTCAACTTTTTCTAATAATGAAAACCAATACATAGCCTCAATAAATAGAGGAAAAATATATATTAAAGAAAATTCTAGAATGAACACATCATAGCTTTAACACTAGCAAAAGCATATACAAGGAGAAGAATAAAATTTACTTTAAAAAAATTATTCTAAGAAGTGTGAAGCTTCATCTAAAAAGCTTACTTTAAAAACTGACAGTGTAGAAATTAGTAGATATTCTAGCATTTTTCATCTCATGAGGATAATTATGACTAGTCATTTATCACACAAGAGAAATTTTATCATCGCAAGGAAACCTATACTAGTGTGTTTGTCATTTCAAGATGACTTCAATGATCCCATTTTTATAGAAATACAAAGCATCCCTCATAGCACACAACTATCATAAATGGTAGGTTTTGGAGGATTTTCTAATTCATACTGTTAAAATATATATATTTATATATAAAATAATTTAAATATTGAAAGATAAAATAATTAAAATTTCTTGATGATGAATCATGGATGGTGATTTGAAATGCATTACATCAAAAGGAAGCACATAATTTTCACCTAAAAATCAACTCTCAATTATAACATTTTTACACTTTTTAACTTATAATAGATTTAAATTGTGAGCATTATTCCCATTCAATTTTGATTGTGTGTATAACTGCCACTTCCACCTTTATTAAACATTTATTTTTGACATGCATTATAGCTATTCCCATATTGGGATCCTCATCAGTGAGAGGTAGATAAATTATGATGCTCTATCTTTACATCTTATATTTCAACATTTTAAATGCATGGATGGGGCACAATAACGTGGAAGTGGTGCCTGTATTCATATTTCATCACCTTTGATTTCTTAAATTCTTAATCTACACTCTATGGTAAGCTCCCTCTTCCTTAGTAATAGAGTCAGCTCCGTATAAATGTCAACAACCTCATTATTAGTTTCATTATGCTCAGATATGTGCTGTTAACCATTCAATAATTGCTCTTGTTAATGCTAGGTTAAAAAATCCATGCAATTTTTGTGCACTTTACAGTAATTATTTATACATCATTGTTATGCTGGATAATACAATATTATACTCCTAAAATTCTCATTGGGGAAAATAATGTATTGAATGATTACTTTACATTGTTATTAGGTAAATGTTGGACAAGGATTAAAAAGTATATGTTTAATTTTTAGTACAAAAAATTCATCAATAAATATTGTTAGCAGGGCTATTCTTTAATTAATACATGCTCAATAATAATATTCATTTTGTTACAACATTTATTATTAAATCTAATGAAATATTTTTTTAGACTAAATTGTACATGAAATTTTAGCAAAAAAAATCATAATTTAATCTAAAAAAATATTTCATTGTCTTCATAAAATAAGAAAACACTATTTTTATGTGCTTTTTAAAACTTTTATTACCATTAAAACACCATTTTTAACATTCATCCCTTGCCCCACATAGCCTTTTGATGTCCAAGGACTTCCATAGACAATTATTCCTTATAGCTTTTACCATCACTATCTTCAAAGTAGCTATGTCTACCACTTATAAAAACAACTAAATAAAAATACATTGTGGGAAAAAGATACATATTGCATATCTTATTAATGTACTTATAAAATTTAAGGATGACCATAAGTTTATTCCACATAAATTCAATTATTTTATGTTAGTTGAATGACATAAGGGTCTACATTCCTTTAAGACTATAGTCATTTGTTGGAACTTAAAACATCTTGTCAGATTTAATAAATTCCTTTTATGTAAAGGACTTTTGTTAATTGACAATCCTCGTTAAGGAGTTGTATGTGAATAATTCATATAAAGCACTTTGTCGTACAATTTATAAAATTGAAACAAAGTTTATTTACATAGAAAAATATATAATTAAACTAACTATTAATAGAGTTATTTAGTTTTGTAATAATTATTGATCTTAAATAATAAAAGAAGATACCAACATATCAAATTTGGTACTTTCAAAAAAATTATTAACCATTTAAGGTAATTTAAACATACCACATTTTTATCATTTTACTAAGTGATTAGAGTTTTGAATCATAATCTCATAATAAAAAAATAAAACTTTATATTTAATATGAAATTAATCACATATTCGATGTAGAAAGTAATGGTCTCTTGTACTTTTGTCATAGTTATCCTCATATACCAAGTGCCTAAATCATGGATTCAGATATTTTTTAACTAAACTTTCAAATAATAACACCTAATCAATTAAAAACAATAGATGTTATTTTAATTCAATATGTCAAACCCAAAACTTAAAAATTTGCTTTAAAATACTTTTCTCCGAAAAAGGTTAAAGGCTACTACTACATTTGTAATGGTATGTTAATAGATTGTCTCTATTTGTATAATTAAAAATGGTTAATGACTACCACTACATTTTGTAATGGTATATTAATAGATTTTCTCTATTTGTATGATCAAAAATTATATACACTTTGAAAATATATACACAAAATAAACCTAAGATCCAAATAACATTTTTATGATAGAATTATTCAATTTGATTTATCCTTGCAATGATTTGGGTATTTAAAATTGTCAAGTTAGTATGATTTTATGACTCTAAAAATATTTTTGTAATGATCCTATAATTAATAATTATATATTCACAATATTCTTAGAATCTAAATAATATGACTACAACAATGTTTTGGCTTTACAATAATTTAGATAATAAAAATTCTAAACTGCACATATGATTTTAAGACTCTTTATATGCTTAGCAATCATTATATCATATGCTTGTTAAATATATACTTATAAAACATACCTTGAATCTAAGAAAAAAACACTAAGGTGGAGTTCCTTATCAACAATACTCTTACTTGCAGATAAATACTAAGATTTTAAAATAGTTTTTAAAACCTAAATTTACAAAGAATGAGCCTACCAAACTTCAAAATAATTTGCAAAGTCTATACTTCAAATAAATCACCTTGCCATACTCTGAAAAATAAATTCCATGCATTCATTGTCCCATACGTTCTCTGCCCTTTCCATGCCATATATGGGGATCGTGAGTGACATCCCCTTCTATAAATGCCTTCCATCTAGAAATACCTCCTCCTCCTCCTTCACAATGACAAACTTGTTTCACTTGAAAGTAGCTACAATGAGTTGCTCCCTCATAGCTATAAGGAATGAAGGGATCACTAAATAATTATGAATGAAGGGAGCACTAAATAAATTGAAAAAAAAACTCAAATTAAATATTCCAAAGGCACAAATAAAAGATCTTTCAGTACTATACTTAGTAATTTATGAATAAAAAGTTGTTTCTAATCTAGTTGTAAGTGAAAATTAATGAGAGGTACTATACTTTTTAATTTTTGATACACACACACACACACACACACACACACACACACACACACACACACACACACACACACACACACACACACACACACACACACACATATTGGTGTTTCTTAATTGTGGAATACAATAAATAAATTAACAAATACATCTATGTTAATCTCATCTAGTAATTTTTTTACAAATGTTAATTAAGAAATATTTATTAAAAAATAAGTTAATGAGCATCATGGAGACTTATATGTAAACACTGAATTTAACACATATAGTTATATGTAAGCTTAAAAATTAGTGTGGATAGATATTGTACCATACTACCACATTATGAAGTATATGTACGATCAAATGAAACCTCAATTAATAAATTTAAAACTAGTTTGGTTGTGAATTCAACAATATATTTTGACACTTGCCACTAATTGCTGTTGGTGCTAAGATTTGCACCATCTAATTTGAAAAAATTTCCCAGTTTAGTATTAGTTCCTAGTTGTACACCTCTTTCATTCAGCATTGCACACTTGAAAAAAATGGCAAATAAAAATGAAAAATATGTTGATATGTCATTATAGAAGGGGGAGGGTTTTGCATCAAGAAAGAACCTAACAAGCAAAATGACTTAGAGGCATCGATAGAGGGTATGGTCAGCTCCGTGCTACTTCTATCTCCACCTGAACTAAGGTGAGAGGACCTCAGGAGTAGCTTGCTCACATGGATTGATTTTTTAATTCAATTTCTATGGGGATTTTTGGCACATAAGAACACAAACATGAGCAGGACATAACCAAACTTATTCACTCCACTAAGAAAGGGTTGTCACACGAAATGCACAAATGCACTAGGTCACATACAAGCTACTGATATATATATATGAAAGTGCTTGCAACCTTTATTCTAAAGATTTTTCACGAATAAAGGGATGAATAGAAGACTGCAATGTTGTTCTTTAAAGCATAAAATGTAAACACATGTTAAGTATGCAATATTTATGCATCTACAGGAAAATAACACTTAACATATGCAAAGGGTGTATTATTTTTAGGGTAAGACAATCTGATAGCTATAAAAATAGGGTGGTGTGCTGGTGGTTTTCAAATAGCAAGGATTTTTTCAACATTCATCACATTAATTATTGTAAAGATGCAAAAAAAAATGACTTGTGAGTTACTCAGAAGTACTATGAGTGGTTTGCATCTATTAGTGTCAATACAATGCAAATAACCAAATGATTCTTGAAACCCTATAACACACACTACAACTAAAATTTAAAATACTTTTCCCTATTGAATGCATAAACCTATGTTGTCGTTAAAAGGTATTTAACAACATATTTCCAAATATAACTGTAGAAAGGGATTTATAACCTAGATCTATGATCAAAATGATAACCAATAATGAACACAAACCCAAATATCTAATTAGCACAACTTGTAAAACACATTATTATATTTCATCAATAGGGAAGAGTAAGAACAACAAGTATTTTCCATTATCTTGAAAAGATATCTTACATGCATCAATGTTTCAAAATGTTACTATGGGGACAAGCATGGTGAGTTTACTCCATGTTGGATAGGGGAGGCATATAAACATGCTCTCCAAAATTGTTAATGGTTGTACATCGACAACCACCTTAGCAAGAGAGACAACATGTACACAGTAGTGATCCCAAAATTTGAAAGAGCCTATACTTAAAGAGAAAAGAAAATACCAATAAAAACATTAAAATATAAGACAAGATTTCTATTTATACATTTTTACCATGTTTCAATAATGGGAATATGGGTTGCAATTTGTAATATTACAAAATAGCCCTCCAAGTTCAACCAAGATGCTCCCAGCTGGAAAATATTCCTTTCCATGCCTGGAATCTTCATGTGTTTGCAAGGAAAATGATTGCTATAGCTGCCTCTACAAGAAATGATGAATATTTTCAACAAATCTTTGTTCTCCTTTGCTGGAAATGAATTTTATACTAGATGGAAAGATAATATTCATGGTGGAGGCTAAACAAACCATTTGTCTTCATGTGTAACTACTTGGAGATGCCCTTTGACCAATCATTAGCACAGTTGGAACCTGTTGGACAACTACCCTTTCCTTTATGCACACCAAAGAGCAACCCAACTTTGTAATTGTCCTTATTCTAGGGAAGTTTGTGTCCCATTTGTACTTTTACAATTCCTTTGTATTGGGGAAATCTGAAACTCAGTAGTAGTTTTACAATTTGAAAATTACATAATTATAATTCATAGTTGTAGTTTTTTTGAAAAGTTCTCTTTGCAAAATATACAATTGCAAATTATATAATTACAAATTATAGAATTGTAATTCGTAGTTGTAGTTCCCCTAAAAATTTACCTTAGGGAAATGAGAACTCTAGCTGTAGTTTGTAATTTACAAAATTACAAATTGCAGTTGGGATTCTGATTTCCCTAAAATACTTTCTTTAGGGAAATGGAAACTCCAGCTGCAATTTGTAATTTGCAAAATTATAAATTGCACTTGGGGTTCCCATTTCCTTAAAAATATAACTTTAGGGAAATGGAAATTCCATATGCAATTTAAAATTTGTAAACTTGCAAATTGCACTTGGGGTTTCTATTTTCTTAAAAACTTATTTTAGAGAAATGGGAACTCCAACTACAATTTGTAATTTTGAAAATTTACAAAATTGCAAATGGCCTTGAAAGTTTTCATTTATACTGGGACCCTTTGTTGACCAATGTTGACTGGGGGTTTGGGAGACCCAACTACAATTTTCAATTTGCACAAGTGCAAAATTGTAAAATTACATTTCTCTTCAACATCTCCCTGAAACTCCTCTTGAGTTGACTCTTCTCCAATATTTGGTTAGCAGGATTGCAAGAGTTGATCGCAGTTTGCAACTGCATCTTAGAAACCTGTATTTTGTAAATTACTTTTACCACTGAAATCTCTAAGGGGATTTAGAGGCCTCTTCTATAATTTTGTAAAATTTGCAATTTTTTCAATTTTTCCATATTTTACCCAATTCCATTCTTGCTCCAGTGAAGCACCCTGTAGAAGATTTTACCAGAAGCCAATCCTTTTTACATCCATTATTTCATTATCAACAATAACTAGTCATCAATAGAAATATGTATTGCCCTTCCTTTCTCCATTGATTAGTTGCCAAATCTGAAAACTTGTTAGCATCACCATTTTGAGCATGAATTTGCTGCTTTACCAGGACTATCTACATTTTCTGCTAACTTTAAATCTGGATTTGACTCGTCATCCATACTACCATCTCCTTATGAAGGAATTTCAATGTCAAACATGTCATAATCTCCTCGTACTAAAGCCTCATGGGTTTCCTCCTCATCTCTTACAATTTTAGGATCTTCATTCTCGCTTCTTATTCTGCATTCATTTAAATGTGATCCTAATGAACTCTCATCTAACCAAAATAAGATACCAAGACCCATGACAAGAGGATGAGGTGGGTGAAAAAATTTCCTTCCCCTAACTATAAAACTTCCAACTGTAAAATACTCTCCTATTGGTGCAGTCTTACTCACTTGATAAGGATGCACCCACCAAGCACTCATGATAATCTTTGAATCCCATGCTTTGTTGTGGCACACAGTAAAACATCCAGCCTGATTTCAAAGATTGCAACCCAAATGGAATGCAGAGAAACCCAAATGGAACACAGTCCATTCCTTAACCCTTCTCAACACTGTAATAAATTGCCTCCTTTCAATACTTCAACCTAGCATAATATGAACCATGACGCCACTCTTCTGCACCTTCAATGCCACATACCTCAATAATTAGAGGTCCCAATTGAGCCACACCTTCAGATGAGCTATGTTGTCAACTGCCAAAAAGAGAAGCATTCCATAACCTGTGAGAAGATGTTCGTAAATGTGTAGATGCATTTGGCATTATCTTCTCACTACTAATCAACTTGACTCACTTAGCTAAGTGAGCATGTTGGAGGACAAGGCCTACTGTGACCTTATTATCAACCTAAAAATCATTTTCATCCTTAAGTTCGAAACCATGACCTCTTCCACGCAGTCGTTCTAGATGTTCAAAGGATTAGAATTGAAAACAAAAACACAGTTGGCGTTTCCTTCCTTGCATCCTTGGTCGCTGCCAAACGGTATGTTAGCACATGCTGATACTTCTCTTGAACATTGAATTCAATTTTGAAATCTACGTGTCCTTTTGGAGGATGGTCAAAATTGCAGTCAAACCCAAGATGTCCACCATCCCCTTCAATCCACAAAATCCGGAGATCCACAAGCAAATTGCAGTTTGTTTATTCCCAAATTGCATTTCATTCTCCTTTTTCCGCCACGTCCTTTTCATTTCGGGATCTAGAGTCCCACAAATAATTTGCAGTTTTCACAATGTCTTTTTGATAATTATTTTTTCCAGGTGTAGTCCCCGACTTAGAACCCCAGGGAGTTTCACCACCTCCTTTGTAATTTTCCCTCGGTCAACCTTGCAGCCAACTTCCACACTTCCGCCGTGCTTATTCCACTTATATTTCCCACCGAGAGCTTCTACGTGGTATGATGCGGGTTTGGGGAACCTGGACACAAATTGCAAGTTGTGTTTTTTAACATTTTCCTTTTGCAATTGTAATTCCTACTACAAATCCCCGCGAAACTTTTAAGTGGCAATTGTAATTTTATAAATTTGCATTTTGACGGCAAAGCTCCGTTGTTCAATCTACCCAGGCCCACGGCCTAAAAAATCTATATTTGTCTTATTCCTTTACCATTCCCATGTGGCAAGGGCCCTGATAGCAAGGGGCTGAGTATTTTGGAATAGCATCCATGTAGGCAGCAAGCCCTCCACATCGGATGCTTAAAACACTTTGCTGTGCACATTTGCTATTGTCTCCATGCAATCATTCTACAACATTTTCCTCGGAAATTTTTTAAAATTACATGGTACAAATCTGAGCACCAACAAGTACAATAACGGGGGTCAATTAAACATATTTTCTTTGAAGTACGCAATTTTCCTTCCTTTTTGTTGTGTCCACCTAGGAAAAAATAGTGCAATACATCCTTGCCTAAGCTGTGATTCTTCAATTTACTATGTCCAATCAATATAAAATGCATGGAAATCATTTGTAGGCCATGAGGTCACAGAGTAATGGAGACAGTCAAAGCTTTTGTTCTCAAGGGGTCTTATCTTTCTATGGATCTATTGATTTAATATATTTGGTTTATTTTTCAATATGTTTACTCAAATATTTAATAAAAACATGTGACAGTTGAATCGATAATTATGAGAGAGAAATTAATGATTATAAAACGATTGGCTTATCAAATATTTAATTCCTTAAAGTTATGGGATCGCCAAAAACATAGAAGTCCCCATCAGGACTTACAAGATGTTATCCAACCAAAAATAATAAATTGGAAACAAATAATGAAAAAAAAATATATCTAAAGGTTTTATAATAAAATCAATTAATTAATTATATTAAAAATAAATCATCAATAATTATTCAAACAATTATAAAAATAAAATTTCTATAAGATACACTCATTGGTATAATAATTTAAAAAAATAAATAAATAAAACCCTTCAACTCATCAATTATAAATCAATTAATAAAATATACAAATATAAAAATAAATCAATAGGCATCCATCTCAATTATTTGTTTTCTAGGAGAGAAAAACATAGATCCATTTCTTTCACCACTATCAATAGTATTTTAAGTCCTTTTAACATATATTTAGTATCATTACCTCCCAAGATAGCTCATTATAGTCACGATCTTAATAATTATCGAATATTATTGGGTCTAACATGGTAGGTTTCCTATATTGAAATAGAAGGAAAGGAATTGAGGGAACACACACCAAATGTGGAAACATTCCTTTCCAATAAGGATGGAATAGTCTTTTAGTTTTGTTCACATTGGTCATGAACTTTGACATACTCATTTCAATTCTTAATTAAACACCACATCATCATGCATAAAAGAAGCATAATTTATCATAAGACAATAAGGTGTTCATAAAAAACTATGATCTCATAATCACATAAAAGATATATGTATCCACATGTGTGTCTTAAAATATAATAATCTGTGACTAAATATATAGATTTTTGTTAATCAAAAATATTAAAAAATCATAAGTCCATAATATTAAAATGATGATGATGATGATGATGATGATGATGATGATGATGATGATGATGATGATGAAGGTGACTCACATAATCATGAAATATGACTGTCAAGTTAGGGCATTAAAAATCTAATTAATTAAGAGATCGTTAACAATCTAAACCTAATATCAATATTTTAATTTTAAAGACTTTGAATTATCATCTCTCATAACAAACCACATATAATCATGATTTGTGTATTAATAGTTCTTAATGAAAGTAATTGATTTTTAACTCATTGATCAAGAAAATAAGATTTACAAAGGAATTTTTATTAAGAGAAAACTTTGAACCACTAAAACACACACCAATAATTTGTTCGTATAAAATGAAATTTCAATATACCTTATTTTTTCAACTAATAGGATTTTATATACATCTTTTCCAAGTTAATATAATGTTAAATGATCTCATGTATATTTTATTAAATCTTGGAAGTAATGGAAATAAAATAAATTTGATGGAAGTTTTATGGGAGAGGACATCATTATTGAAATAGTACTTGGGAGTAAAATAACTAATAATTATTTACATTGTATTGAAATGAAGATGTGTAATTTACATGAGATTCTAAAATTTTGAAAAAATAGTATTACAAAACATCCAATCATATAATAACCATAACACATGACATATGGATAATGCACTTTATAGTGACCAAAACACTTGACCAAGCCAAGCCAAAAAAATTAACAGAGATAATGAGTAGAGGTAGTGTCATAAACGAGTAGAGGTGCTTTTGTCACTGGGTAGAGAAATATTTATTTACTACTTGATATGTCAAAAAGCTGCCCAGAACATGGCATTCTATCGATAGGACAACTACCAGGGATACCATTCCAACTCCAAGCCCCTAGGCAATACCATTTTGGATGGGAACAACCTTGATATTAAGGGAAGCATGACATAGCACTAGGGAAGTATAACTAAATATGTAAAGGGTATGGAGGATGTAAGAAGGATTACGCAAGTGCATGTCATTAGTAGATAGGGGTGAACTTAAGAACGTTTAGTAGAATGCTTAAATAAAATAATCAAGAAAAGTTTACAATAGAGAGGATGGTTTTGTACATGGGTTTTTTTAAAAATTTTTAGCATGGAGAGGTAAAACAAATGTCATACCAGGTCATGATGTGGCATTGGGTTGATGAAATAGATGACTAATGAATGTTCAAAGGCAACCATTAAAAAAGTCAACAAAGATGTTAAAAAACTCATGAGGTCATCATACACTAAGTTTTTTGATTTTGGGGTAGCTCTAATTTTTGAAATATTGAAATATATTAGCTCTAAATTATTAAATTAAAGGTTTATTTTACATATGCTTGATATTTCAATGGCTATAAATGACCAAAATTTTGAATGCTCTAACTAATTGGTAAGCTACTACCTATGCTTTCACATTTCAAGGCATATTGTGTAGATTAAAATATTTATGCAAGTTAACCAACCATGCATAGATTGCATCACCAAATTGTTCACCTAAAAAATTAGGTGGTTTAGTATTTCTAATATACTTAATGATGGGGTCAACCACTCCTAAAGGCATCTCTTGGAGCAGTTGGTCACCATCTTGCCCTTCATTTATTTGGTGTAACTCTATTTTTGAGATAACTTTAAGGTTATTCAACCTGCATTCTTGGGTTTTCAACGTGATTTGAAGAGCATTAGAATGATTTAATATCCCATTGAGGATTTCTTCTTGGTTAGAATGTGGATTTTCTATAGAATCATTATTATTAGGTTCATCAACATTGTTTCTAGTATTGTTAAGGGGAGGTTCCTCTCTTCACTGGTTAAGGTTTCACACTTGATGCCTCTACCTCTTCCTTTACATCTTCCTTTACCTATACCTCTACCTAGGTTTTCATTACCCACATTATTATTGTAAACACCACCATATATGGTTCTCACCATATTGAGGTAAAACAAACAAAAACTTAGGAGGCAAATAAATATCAATAAATAATTTCCCAAAGTTTCATAGATCTCAAAATTGGGGCTCTGATACCAAAATGTAATAACCCAATATTTTTTTATATAGAAATATGTTAGTAATTCGATAAAACTTAATAAATTAATAATAACTAACTTAAAAGTGTAATGAAGTACATAGAAATTTAATATGTAGATTGGGGTATGCCAGTGTACTTAATGTACATTCATATACTCTAACCTATATACTCCTTCTATGGTATTCTTAATAGGTCCATTTACCAACTTTTATCCTTACCTAAATGCCTGAATTTGGAATAAATCAATTTGCACCTTAAACATTCAAAGTAGTTGACCTCTAAAATGATATTACTAAATATACAATGAGTAGTATCACATTGAGATAATGCAAAAATATTTCAATTCACAAAACAAGAATCATCATACTAAGCTTATTCATTCAATTATCTACATAGTTCTATGACGAAAAACAATTAAATTTCATAAATATTTTCAAAATCAGTATGTTATATGGCATTTAGAAACACTACTAAACTTACATGACGAGAGAAAGTTTTTAAATAGTGCTACTCGCTTTTTTCACCTAATCATGACTATAGTAGGATCAATTCACCATGGATTTATTTTCCATATCAGTTATATTTAGCATATTTTTCAATGTAATCTAAATTTAAAAAAATGTGTATTACTGATTCTTATCATTGATGAACATTACCACATAAGTGGTTGTCACATCATTTTTAATCACATGAAATTGTTCATAACAAAATTAGTTAATGTTAAAATTGAATCACGTAGTTGAAATAACTTGATCATTTGTAACATATCATAGTAATAACTTACCATACATATATCATGTTGGACATATGGTTCACTTGAATAATTAACATGTTAAACAAATATGGATATCAATAAACCATCATAAGCAAGTATTTGATGTTTCAACAATCATGCTTCTAATTTGCATGAGAAAAATCAACTAACTAATCCATCAATTATAAACATTCATTCATTTGTCTTTCCTTCATATAAAATTATGTTTTGAAACAACATATCTATACTCCACATGCATTATATAAATAATGAAAATTATTGTAAGCATGCATATAAACATACTTAACTAATTAGCTTAGTATTTGAAAAATAATTCCTTTTTGAAAGAATAATTTATAAGGAGTATTATATATGAAATATTTCAACTATTGACCTCTCAATCCAAAGGATTAACTTAACCAATTATCAACACATTATCAATGTGACATAAGGTATTCATTAACTTAACAAGATAATAAATTAGCTAAGATGGTAATTATAACTTCACTATTCCATATGAATTCAAGAGATACTTTTACTCTAATATATCATGTTACAAGACATAATCAATACTAAAATAAATTCTTATACAACATATCATTGTATAAAGTTCATATTAGGACTTGCTACAATTAAGTCACAATATATCATCTAATTCATTCATAATGCACAAAAATCTAACTATTAGAACAATAACTATTATTATAATCTCCCAAAGCCTATAATTATACACTTTCTCATAAATGAAAAGTTCTTATAAACATATTATAATTAAACATGTTGAAGTAATTTTCATTCATTTCACCATGTGATTACTTCCCAAACCAAAGTATGAAAGACCGATATACTTGATCATCATCACAAGACAAACCTTATTTTGAATTCACCACCAAGTCACTTAAGTTAGATATTAAAACCATAACACACTACTCCTTATAAAATGTATTTTCTTAGAACTTATTCACATAAATACATTTATGCTATAAGCAAGGTATATAAAAGAACATGATATATACGAATGTTCTTCGCATTACTAAAATTAATAATATCTAAGAGATAATAGTTATCATGTTTCAAAACATATTTCAAAACTCTCTAATTGAATCATAAACTAATAACCATTATTTATTCCATACAATAATGAACACGTTCATATTCATATTATAATCATTTGATTTACAACCCAATCATATAACTCAAAATAGGCAAGTAAGAAAGCTAGTTAAATGAAGAGTCTAATGCAACTCAAAAATATTCTTGTAGAGAAGAATCAAAGACTTGCCTTTCAATCCCAATAATCCCATCCATTAGTGGAACTAGACCAGCCCATATATCAATTGGATGTGGAACTAGACAGTAGAGATAGGTGGAATAATGATGAGTTAACCAAGAAACTATGAGTTTAAGGTGACAAAAATCACTACACATGACTCAAGAGAGAGAAAGGTGTAGGTATGATTAATTTCATCCCATAATCCATCTCAGGAACTAATTTAGATTAGCCTTCATGGATCTTCAATTTCTTCTTTATACATAAACCCTAATCCAATTTATACTTTATTAAAATATATTGAATAACATTAAAAACAACCATACCTACATATTTTATCCAAGTGTCTTATAAAAAAAGATGATGCTAAAATGAGTTTAAAAAATCATACCTCATTTGACATCCATACAGGAAAATGAAGATCATTACACAAGACAGACACCATTTTTGGCAAACAAAATCCTTTACCACATGAATTGAAATATAGAATAATAGAATAAACTTAGATCTAATTAAAAATTATCACACAGTTAACTTATTTGAGCCTCATGAGTTCTCCAATAAAGATCCAAAGAATAAAGAAACACAAGTTAACCACACATCAATGCACCTATAGATACATGGTTCTAAAATGAAAGCTTTCATGGACTTAAGATAAAATACACATGTATAGTTCACAAAAAAAATTGAGCTCAACCACATGAGGGAATATAACAAGATTCATTATAAAACCACATAACATTTTTTGTAAAAAATCAATCAATATTCCTTCAAACCTTAACCAAGACATTTGTACTCATATAAGAAAATAAAAGCAGGGTTCTCAAATAACAAACTAGGGTATTTTATAAAAAAAATATTCCTTTAGGAAACGACATTTAAAAATAAAAAAATTGAAACCCTACCTAGTTGGTTCCAAATAAATTGAGTTTATGATATTTACCACAAGATTTATATATACCAAACCATGATATAAAATCACTAAAAAATATGCAAGCAACACATTTTATGAAACATTATTCACCAACCAAACAAAGTTGAGTGTTTTCCACAAAAAACCCAACACAAAAGAAATAAATGAGTAAAATAAGTTCACAACTAGGTTTAATAATTAACCATGCCTAAATACATATCTAATCTGTAATGTGTGGTCAACAGGAAGCCTCACAACATTATATTGCATCCACCATGAAATGGTCACTTAATAACTATTAAGAGTAATAAAATAAAACAACAACACCATCACTTACTTATTTTTGGCTAAGAAATGCAAGTATTTATGACCTTCCTAACTTGTACCAATCTAAACACTCCTTGAGTGCTTTATGGGTTTCCAAAATAAGACCACCAACACCTACATTTTTATCATCAAAGTTTATGAGTATGGATGACAACAAAACCATGTTTCCCCATGACTACCTCTAATCCCCAAGAAAAATGCAATTGTGTAATGGTCATTAACTCCATAGACCACCCAAATCTCATGGCTTCCTAAATTCCATCAACTTTCTTATATCATGAAGCTAAGGCTTAGTTTTGCTAGGCCCAAGTGAACATAAAATGATAAAAACCATGTCCAAAATCCATTAGAAGATCATTGACCTCAAATATTAGGTAATTATAACCTAGTATAGAACTAAATCCAAAATCCCAAATGATAATCATTGAATAATGAAAGCCCCATGATTGAGTCATGGTCCCCAACATAAGTCAAAATCCTAGTCATAATTCCCATTATGACTAAAGCAAACAAACCATATGCATCCAACAAAGTTATTTGAAATTTCTAACCCACAAAACAACCAAGATGAGATCTAAGATAAGTGAAATGAGTTCAAATCCATGATTGGTATAATAAATGACAAAAAATAAATTGATACAAAAAAGAATAAAACAACATGTAATAAGACTAATATGGAAAACATCATGTCATAGTCAAATATATAAAATAAAATAACTTTGCTCAAAAGTGAAAAAGTTAGATGAACCCAAAAAGATAAGTTAAACAAAATAAGACTAAATTGATTCTTCATGACACTAAGAAATGATTTTCACATAAAATATCATGACTAAAAAGTTGTAAAATGATCTTGACTAATATTAGTTGTCAAATAACTCATCATCACCTCATATCCTATGTTTTTAATGTCCACAATGAACCTAGCTCATAAAAAATCTCCCTAAAATCACTGATGTAGAATATCAATAGTATTTTGACAAGGTACAAATATGTTAAATAAATTCTAAACAAAGTTAAACATCAAATGAGATAGATTCAAAAATGAACTTAATTGAATAACATTATGACAATATGAAATGTCTAGAATAAATCAAAATCACATCACAACATCTCAATAATGAATCTTATCACAGTGCAAAAGAAATGTTATCAAATAAACCATATTTAACATCTTAATCACACTAAATAGTATCCATCTAACCAAAAGGAATAACCAAGAAATAAATGTATCAAAAAAGAGATAATTAGATAAAGGAGACTACTTCTATCATCAATCATGCCATCTAGAACACATGTATCAATGAACGCTTTAATTTAATCCAAAGTTAATCTAACCTAGTCATAGTTCACTATTTCATGTTCATTATAATAATCTACCCATTATTCTTCTAAATGTGGTTCTTTCTCATAATAATATCCAATCCCAAAAGTGAGTTTGCACAAACCTCATCCAATCAAAATAAGTTTGATTGGTACAATGATGCATCATGAATTATATAATTGAAGACTCAATTATCTGAGCATTTATGGAATTTCTATATGTGAAATGACCCAAATAAATTTTAGGGAATTTATCCTTCTTATTTCAAATTTTGGGGATTTTGAAATTATTTTTATGAAATTTTACCTTCATGGGAGAGAATGGGAGTAGGCTTAGAATAAGAGAATTGGAACTAAACATAGTTATTGCTAAGAATGATCCTCGTGTGGATATTTTAAATATTTTTAGGGAGAGATTTGATGTGACTTTGAGACCAACACTTCCACCATCCAAGTGTCATGCACCTAGGTGATCGTATCATCCTGAATCCATGGGAGTAATGGATATGATGTCATGCCTATCTTCAATTTCTTGTTTATCCATCAACCTTAATCCAATTTATACTTTATTCAAATATATTGAATAACATTAAAAATAGCCATACCTACATATTTATCCAAGTGTCTTATAAAAATGATAACACTAAAAGGAGTTAAAAAAATTAGACCTTGTTTGGCATCCATACAAGAAAATGAATATCATTTCACAAGGAAGACACCATTTTTGGCAAACAAAATCCTTTACCACATGAATTAAAATATATAATAATAGAATAAACTCGGATCTAATAAAAAATGATCACACGGTTGACTTATTTGAGCCTCATGACATCTCCAATAAAGATATAAAAAACAAAGTAACACATCTTAACCACACATCAATGCCCCTATAGATACATGGTTCTAAAATGAAAACTTTCATGGACTTAAGATAAAATACACATGTACAATTCACAAAAAAAATTGAGCTCAACCACATGAGGGAATCTAATAAGATTCATAATAAAACCACATAACAATTTTAGTAAAAAATCAATCAATATTACTTCAAACCTTAACCAAGACATTTGTACTCAAATAAGAAATTAAAAGTAGGGTTCACAAATAACAAACTAGGGTGTTTTATTAAAAAAAATGTTCCTTTAGGAAACGACATTTAAAAATAAAAACTTTGAAACCCTACCTAGTTGGTTGCAAAAAAATTGAGTTTATGATATTTACCACAAGATTTATATATACCAAAACATGGTATAAAATCACTAAACAATATGCAAGAAACACATTTTATGAAACATTATTCACCAACCAAATAGAGTTGAGTGTTTTCCACAAAAACCCCGACACAAAAGAAAAAAATGTGTGAAATAGGTTCACAACCAGGTTTAATAATTAACCATGCCTAAATACCTATCTAATATGTAATGTGTGGTCAACAGGAAGCCTCACGACATTCTATTGCATCCACCATGAAATGGTCACTTAATAACTATTAAGAGTAATAAACTAAAACAACAACAACATCACTTACTTGTTGCCAGCTCACAAATGAAACTATTTATGACATTCCTAACTTGTGTTAATCTGAACTCTCCTTGAATGCTTTATGGGTTTCCAAAATAAGACCGCCAACACAACCATTTTCATCATCAATGTCTATGAGTATTGATGATAGGAAAACCATATCTTCCCATGACTACCCCTAATCCCCAATAAAAATGCAACTGCGTAATGGTCATTAACTCCATAGACTGCCCAACTCTCATGGCCTCCTACAATTCCATCAAATTTTTGATATCATGGAGCTAAGTTTTAGTTCTTCTAAGGCCAAGTGAACAAGAATGATACAAAAACATGTCCAAAATCCATTAAAAGATCATTGACCTCAAGTTTTAGGTAATTATGACCTAATATTCAACTAAATCCAAAATCTCAAATGATAATCATCAAATAATGAAATCCCCATGACCGATTCATGGTCCCCAACATAAACCAAAGTCCTAGTCATAATTCACATTATGACTAAAGCAAACAAACCATATGCATTCAACAAAGTTATTTGAAATTTCTAACACGCACAACAACCAAGATGAGATCCAAGATAAGTAAAATGAGTTGAAATCCATGATTGGTATAATGAATGACAATCAATAAATTGATACAAAAAAGAGTAAAACAACATGTAAAAAGACTAAGATGGAAAACATCATGCCACAGTCAAATATATAAAAAAAAATAACTTTTCTCAAAAGTGAAAAAATCAAATGAACCCAAAAAGGTAAGTTAAATAAAATACGACTAAACTGAGTCTGCATAATACTAAAAAATGATTTTCACATAAAATATCATGATTAAAAAGGTGTAAAATGATCTCAACTAATATTAATGGTCAACTAACTCATCTTCACCTCTTATCCCATGTCTTTAAGGTCTACAATCAACCTAGATCATAAAACTTCTCCCCGTAATCACTAATGTAGAATATCAATAGTATTTGGACTAGGTACAAATATGATAAATAAATTCTAAATGAAATTAAATATCAAATGAGACAGATTCCAAAATGAACTAAATTAAATAACATTATGACAAGATGAAATGTCTAGAATAAATCAAAATCACATCACAACATCTCAATAATGAATCTTATCACTAAATGTGTATTAATAATAGTGAATAAGAAATTATATCAAATAAACCACATTTAACATCTTAATCCCACTAAACAGTATCCATTTGACCAATAGGAATAACCAAGAAATAGATGTATGATAAAATGGGGTCATGTTAATTGGATAAAGGAGACTATTTATATCATCAATCATGCCATCTACAACACATGTATCAATGAAGGCTTTAATTTAATCCAAAGTTAATCTACCCTAGTCATAACTCACTACTTCATATTCATTAGAATAATCTACCCATTAGTATTCTAAATGTGGTTCTTTTTCATAATAATATCCAATCCCAAAGTGAGCTTGCACAAAGCACATCCATTAAAAATAAGTTTGATTGGTACAATGATGCATCATGAATTGCATAATTGAAGACTCAATTATCTGAGCATTTGTCGCATTTCTACATGTGAAATGACCCAAATAAATTTTGGGGAATTTAGGCTTCTTAATTCAAATTTTGGGGATTTTGAAAATGTTTTTACAAAATTTTACTCTCATGGGAGAGAATGGGAGCAAGCTTAGAATAAGAAAATGGGGACTAAACATAGCTATTGTTGAGAATAATCCTTATGTGGATATTTTAAATATTTTTAGGGAGATATTTATTGTGATTTTGAGACCAACACTTCCATCATCTAAGTTTCATGCACCTAGGTGATCGTATCATCCTGAGTCCATGGGAGTGATGGATACAATGTTGTGCCTATGATGTCATGATACATGGCGTTATTGCCACCATATTTAAGAGGTTTTATTAGCCTGTTATCATGGGTTTGGATTCTATGAAAGTGATGTCTATGGTTTCCTCTAATTTTTTATGTCTCAAACATTTTATGTGCTAGGCAAGCAAGTTATCAATGACTAGTCGGTCGATATTGACCAATGATATTGAATCAATCCTATGAAACTAACTCATCACAAGCAACAGATTAATTACTAAACTGAGTAAACTAGATTATTGATCACATAATATTCATATGTTTATTTCAATCTACCAATATATAAGGTAAATAAAAATCACAGGCATTACTAATATGATTTCATCTACATAGCAATTCAATGAGGTATAATAACTTGTAATGTTGAATTGTAAATATAGATATATTTTTAATAATTTTCCTCTTTATTTGTGCAAATATCACTAACATGAATGTATTATCTATGAATTATTATCTAATTATGTATAATAGTCCCATTGACATGATTATCAGGGCATCAAATGATGTAGTAAGGCCTCCTATTTATATATTTTTGAGAATGTGTAGAATCAACCTGAACCATACATCTTGAGATTGAGATGTCTAGTTGAGGATTAATTCAATTTTTTTAATTAAGTTTATAATTATCCTCATCATGAAATTGGAAGAAGGGTCAATTAAGAGGAATGGAGGGCATCATGGAAGGCATTGATGAGGCATGGAGGGTATGAATCTTGATATTTGTGGCATTTATGGCCTAGGGATGTCTTCCCAAGAAATGAGGTCACTTCATGATGTAGATATTCAATATTCATTTCTGTAAACAAGTATTCAAAAATTTTACCAGAATTATTAATTAAGCCTTGATTTGGATTAATTAGATCTTAAGCATGATTAAGCACTTTGTGTACAAATTACTCAAATTGATCAGAATGCCTTGTTATTGGTCTAAAATTTAATTGGATTAGAATTGGAAGGTGATTTTGAATGTATTAGATCTATATTCCCATTTATGATGTTACCAACAACAAATAACAAAGGCACGTGTCTTGTGTAGAAGATTTGATAGGAAAGAGCAATCCAGAGCACCTAGGCACAAAATTGGCATTTTGACTCAGAATGATCTGATCAAAGTTAGCTAGCTCATAAATTGAATTGCCTCATTTAGGGATACCCTAGCTAGAATTGGAACTTAAATATGTCAATTTCACATCATTTAGTGCGCTTTAGTGTTTCTAGGCCAAATTATTCATTTTCAATGGAAATTGGCCAAAAGCGTAATTGGAGATTATCAATGGCCAGATTTAGGTGTCTACAATCCTTAGGCATGTTTTCACATAAATTTCATCACCACACACTAATCAACATTTTGTGTTTTGATAGGAATAAATATCATGGACAATTGTTTTAAATCTAAGTAAGATTCCCCATAAAGGGTTATATGAAATGATTAGGTCATTCTCTAATGCTTAGGCATAAAAAATCATCCTTACATGGACTTGGGCCTTATGTACCACAAGGTAATTATGGGATGCTCCTAGATAACCTTGTAAAGCCTAGATTAAGGCCTTAAATGGTAAACAACTATTAGTTAAGGGGAGACATCATCCCCTAAGATCAATCACCACATATAGGCATAGAGTGAATGTTGGGAGACCAACCTAGTCACCAATTTACATGATTAAATCAGTGGTCTACTAGTTGAGTTACACACCCTTATCTACTAGCATATGCTTGTGTCTTATCTATTTTTATCTATGTGTTATTGAGACATGTGCTATTTGCCCCTCTATAGCCAGACCATCATTAGTCTAGGTGCAACATATTTCCAATAACAACATCCATTTAGTACCATCCAACATCCACCTATCAAATCGATATTGATCAACCATACCCAGACAATTATAATCATTTAAGCTAGATTATAATCCTAATACCACCAATAAAATCAACATCTAGGGTTACCCATACCCTAATTCAATACCAACATAAGGTTGTAAAACAATCCAATCATCGTTTGAGCTAGTCCAAACCTAGCTAAAAATCCAATCAAATCAACATATAGGGTTAGCCTAAATAACCTTAATAAATCTAAAATAACCCATCTAATCCAATTAATCCAAAAACAATATCACATGATTGTCAATTAGGACCCAAAATAACCGTGTGGAGCATTAAACAACGGTCTTGGAGGAAGGTTTCAGAGGACGCAATGAAGCCCATCCACATCTTCACCCCCCTTTCACATGATTTTTTTAGATATATGTTTTAGTTTGTTGGGGTATGTTAAAGGTGATTTATTTTATTTGTAGGCTCTACAAATAATTTTGAAGTTTGGTAGGTTCATTCTCATTATTTAATTTTAAAACATAATTTTGAAATTTGGGTATTTGTTTATAAGGAAGAGTATTGGTGTCAATAAATTCTTTTTTTAGTAATTATTTTTAAATAGAATATATGTTTTATGAGTATTTATTTAATAAACATATTATATAATGATTGTTAATCATAAAAAGAGTTATTAAATCATATATTTAATTGAGAATTTTGATTATGTAAATGTTTTAAGGCCAAAATTTTAATATAATAATGTTATAATTTAGACTCTAAGAATATTGTGAGTATACAATCATTAATTATATAATCATTAGAAATATATTTTTTGAGTTATAATATCATATTCATTCGAGAATTACAAATACTTAAATCATTATGAGACTAAATTAAATTGAACAACTATGTTACAATAGTATTATTTATATTTAGGTTTGTTTTGTGAAGATATTTCCAATGCGTATATGATTGTTCACCATACAAATAGAGTCAATTTATTAATATACCTATTACAAAATGAAGTGATAGCTCTTAACATTTTTTTTAAGCATTTAAAAAAAAAAATTATTCAGTAAGTACATGTTTTGCTTATGATATGAAAACAATATCTAAAATTTACAATTGATTGAGTGTTATTTTATAAAACTTTAGGTAAAAATAGATCTCAATTCATAATTTAGATCTTTGATATTTGAAAATAATTATGATATAAATATTTAAGATCATTAAATTTTGAGACAAAGGAGACTTGTAAAACATTAACATTATATGCTCTAATATATTTTCCAATCCAAAACATGTTATTTTACTAAAATTCCGTAAATTAATGTGTTAGCATCATTTTTTAATTATCTAACATCAATAATTATGATAAAACATAACTACCCTATTTGTTTATTATAACACCTTGATTTATATGAATTAATCCCATATAACTCTTGAATGGGGATTATCGGTTAGCACAAGTCCTTTTCATAAATGGAATTGATTAAATTGGCCAAGATGAGTTTAGCTCCAACAAATGGTCATAGTTTAAAGGGATGAAGACCCTTATGCCATTCAATTAGCATAAAATATTTGAATCTTGTACATTGTAGTGTAAACTAAGAGACAAAACGTGAAAGAAACAAATGAGTGCCCTTCAATATTATGAGCACATTAGTAAGGTATGCATCGTGTATATTTATCCTACTTTTGAACTATCGAATATATTATTATTATTTAAGTTTTTATAAGCGGTAGATGTAGATGTTATGAAGAGAGTAACGAAGCTAGGGTAAAAACTATAAGAAATAAGTATTTATGGGAGGCCTTGCACATAAAAATGATGTTCTAGTGGCAGTGAAGCTTAAAAGAGCATGAAAAATATAGATAAAAGAGTCAAATTGAGACATAAGAATTGCAAACTCTATAAATGCTCGTAAATAATAACAAATTGTTTGAATATAGAGAACATAGTCGAACTGAGACATAAGACCAACTCTATGTGCGCTCTAATAAATGCTCGTAAATAGCAACTTGTGTGAGTACGGAATTGATAAATATTACCATTTTTTACCATTATCTAAATCCTTGCATGGAACCTATAAATAGAAACCTGGCCTGCAATCTAAACCTATCATTCTTTTGCCCTGAGTATGGATTCGTTGACTTCAACCGTAAAAACACAATGTGTTAAATATTTTTAATCATTTTAAACCGTATAAATGTCCTCTTAATACATAATTTTACCATCAATCCGACAGTCCATACATAAATTTATGATAAATCAACATCCAATAATTAAACTCCTCACATAAAATGTCGCACACATAAATTAAAAAAATCGCTGTGAGCACACTCGAGGACGCCCTCGACCCACCCCATACCAGGTATTGCAATGGGCTTTACTCCTGCCTAGACGAACCCAATCCCTCCTTGTGCAAGCACAATTTTGAATAATCAAACTGCAATTAATAATCAATCTAAATAGCATCCTGCCAATTAAATCATTAATTTAGTATTGCATCCCACAAAAGTCGTTGTAAATTTACCGATTTGTCCTAAGGACCATAAATAGAATATAGATTATTACGCTGTTTTTAAAAGTACAAAATTTCAAAAGATAGTTTTTTATTGTTTTGTCGTCAACACCATTTTGATTTGATCACCATGTGCGATTTTTACTGTTGAAAAGCCCATTGGCGTAAGCATTAGGCGTGCTTCATCGATTGAAAAATTGGTACATGTGCAGAACAGACGAGCATAATGAGAAGTTTAAAAAAGATACATGCTAATGTAAGCAAGCTATTTTGGCACGATCCCGCACATCAAATACTAAAAGACTTCAATCCATCTCAGCTCTGGAAATCTATTATTAATTATTTTATTTATTAACATAAAATTTTTAAATAAAAAAATTCCTATTTTATATAAAATGATATAAAAAATATATATTTAATATCAACTAGTACTGCACACACAACGAATTTAATACACATGTCAATAATTCTCAAGAACTGCCGGTGACCGAGACTGCACCTGAAGGTGCAGGGAAGGTGCGTACGGCTGGCCTGCAGAGGTCCCTAGGGATGCTGAAAACGTTCTTTTAGACCTCATGTGCAGGGTCTAAGTAAATAGCCCTTGAAAATCACGCAAAATAAGAACGAATTCGGACTGAGACATGAAAACTGTAAACTCTAAGGGCTCGTCAATAGCAACTTGCCTGAGTACGGATGCATGCATGCCCTAAGATTTGGGTTGTGGGTTGAAACTCTAGGTCATGTT
The DNA here is from genome assembly GCA_037957365.1 of Torreya grandis. Lineage (NCBI taxonomy): Eukaryota > Viridiplantae > Streptophyta > Pinopsida > Cupressales > Taxaceae > Torreya > Torreya grandis. The sequence goes on from JARHVA010000463.1 coordinate 3,587,461, forward strand.
TACAACCCATTGTCAATGTAGACCCAAATATATTATTTCACTAGACCACAATTCAAATCTTTCTTTGCCTTTGTTTTAAAATTAAAGGTGGGATTTGACGTTTTAAACAATTATATATATATTTTATAGTTTGTAATATCACTTGCTAGTTGCTCGTCTATTAAGAAGTGAACTTAATTCTAGAAATCGTAATTTCATTTAATATAAATATCCGAGCAATCCTAATAATGTGTTGTGACAAAAGCTTTAAAAACTTGCTAACATAGGAGTTGTTACATTTGAGAACAAGACAATAAAGTTGTCTTCTTCTACTTCTTTGCCTAATTATTTTAGGAAGACTAACACATCTCAAAACATTTTTTTCAAGAAATAAATAGTCTATCAATATTCACAAAAATAAATTATTATAAAAAGTCCTCTCACGATTGCACATCCTATTAAAAAGTTATTCTAAAACATTCCCTTTAAGGAATTATTGTTCATTTGAGCTCTTATAGAAGTGATACTAAAAGAGGCTTGGTTATAGACACTAAGAAACCGGAAGTTACAAGTATAGTTATATCTTCTCTGAAGAAAGATGGAAGAAACAAGCAATTTAAATATCTATGAGCAATTGAAAGTACAAGTCAACCAAGTATCGCAACATTCAAGAATAGAACCATTTTGAATAGTTGACAATAGATTCATCAACCAGATTATGCTTACTTTTTTATAAACTAGTTTTGAGTAACATTATCACATATGCAATACTGACAAATATTAGTGTTAATATGCAAATGACCTTATAAATACATATGATACATTCATACTTTTTTGATATTATATTAACAAAAATTTAATTATTATACAAATAAATGCGGAAATTAAAGTATCTATCACAATCATTTACATAATATTAACAATAAAAAAGATCTCATGGGTGTGTGTGTGCGTGTGCGTGCATGTAGGTATGCATGTAGGTATGCGTGCACGTAATTTTGTGTGTGTACATAAAACAAATGACAATCAATGATGGGGGCATCCTCGACATTTGAACTATTAATATTTATTAGCCCTGCAACCTACGAAGTCAAGGCTTCATCTCATACCATTGCTCCACATAATCATGAGCATGACCTATATTGTCTGCTACAAATATCAAGCACTTTGATCCAAACCATCACACATGTATGCTCGGACTGCAAATTACACAATAACTGAAGTTAATATATTAATAGATCATAATAATGTGTTAGTGTAGGCCATACGTCAAGCTCCATATATAAGTAATCACACTCACCAACTACTATGTTATAGGTTATAGTAATAATCAAACAAGGAAAATAAATGTCCTTGTTCACCCACAATCTAGTCAACTCACTCTATTAAACCATTCCCCATAATGTCATAGGTCACATTCCATGTCAAAGTACATATGGCCCCATCTACCATTATCAATCAATATGCATCACCTGTAATATCAAATTACATAAATACATTAGAAACTAAATTTAAAATAATATTAACTAACACAACATATAAATAATCATGTAAATACTCATGTTCAAATACTATAGTGGAAACAATAGCATCAACAAGGGCATGTACATCAATTGGTTGTGGTACACATTAATTTATAGTTTTTACACTAGGATATGTTATAATTGGTTCTCTAGTTCCATCTCTACCTCCTCCTTTTCCATCCTCTCCACCCTATATTAGGACCACAATACTAGGATCACCTACCACAACTATAAATAATACTTTCCACTAGGTAGTTATCTACCATTGTGTATAGATTGATGTACATCTTACATCATCACTCTCTACCTAGTTAACTACAATATCCCACTCCCTTGTTAGTCATGGAACCACATCAGCAACTCTGGGTCTAAACCTTACACTTGATCTAATAACTTATCTTTACTACTTTGAATCCATGGAAAAGGTATGGGAATCACATCTTAAATTATCCTAAACTATGCATTAACCCACTCTTACTAAAATATCTCATATACACTGTGAGATCAATCATGTATCCATACACTAAGTTGTATATGATGCAATTATCTCCCGTACTCAAGCCATCTTTTATATCCTATATATGGCTACCATTGAATCATTATTGGTGTCAATTCATTCTAATGCACTCTGTACTTCATATTGTTCAACCAACTCCACCATGATAACACCCACTGAGATGTGAAGACATTGAGATGAGCCAAATCATTGTGAGGACTTCCAAATGGATGCACCATAGTGTTATGATCATAACCTCATATGTGTAATAATGTGGTCATTCCAAGATTGCGAGCATGAACCTCCAATGTAAATTAATACAAGTCTTGATATAAATGTGTTAGCATGCTATAGCCCTAATAATATATAATATGAATCTCATTAATTGACTGAATAAAATCATACATATGATATGAGATGAACCAAATCTTCCATATAATGCTATGAATGACACAAATACACAACATTTTTCTTTTTTGCAACCCTGAAACTTCTAACCATACCATTTTCTCAAGTGAGGTCATGTTACCATGATCAACACCCTACCATCTACCTATCTAATATTTTTGGGCTCGTCACATGTATCATAAACTATCTAATCTCCTAAATAAATTAATTGTATTTTATGGATTAAAAATGAAAATAAGGCCTTATGTCCATCAATTTTAGGCCTTGATCTTTCCACAAAGCTAATTTTTCTTGATAAATTTTCTCCACTAGAGAGAAGTTGTTGAAAAAAATAATGGATTCAATAATGTCAATGAAATTATTGATAAATACATTAATGCATTTGTGAATGCCTAGAAACAATTACCACCAAGATTAGGTTGTACTAATTTTCAAGGTGTTAGATGATGCATGTTGTATATAAGTAGGCTAATCAGTGTGTGTTTTATGACAAGAATGGTATTATTATTTGGATTGTGAATAAAAAGTTATAAATTAGGTAATGAAACATTTGGCCTTAGAAAAAATTATATGTTTCTTAAGCTTAGAGTCTCATCTTTGAATATCATCAAACCATCAATTTCTATTTATTTTTTTATAAATTATAATAAGGTAAAATGGGTCCTTAGCCCATGGTACAAAAGAATTTGCCTTGTATATCATACAAAGGGAGATAAAGAATACTCTTGGAGATCTAAAGGAAATTAGGAGAAATCAATAAATCCAAGTAGCCACAAAGGCAACAACCTAGATACATGAAAAAAGACCAAAGAAATGAAGTCTAAAAGCTACACATCCTAGATCAGTCCATGAGTGCTAGAGGGAAACACCACCATGGAACTACTCCCAAGAATCATGAATAATCCAACACCCAAAGCCTTGGTCATAAATGGCCACGTCCATGAAGAATTAACACTACTATACACACTTCAAAATTAAGACCAAAAATCCCTCTAAGATAACTTGAATAAAAGGGATGTTGTTAATTGATCAAAGATTTTTTAACTAATTCTCTGCATTATTCCCTAGGAGGGGGTCCTTATCAATACTAATATTCATTAAAATAAAGGTGAATATATCCAAAGTTATCCATGAAATCCATTAGAAAGTTTGTCTCATGATTTTTGTGATAAAAATAGATGTCATAAAAAAAAGAATGAAAATGAAGATATCTTGAATCATTGAATTAAGCTGCCACTGATCATGTCTACTCATTTTAATAGTGATGATAATCAAGAGAGAATCACCTCCATGAATAGTTGTATAAACTTTCAATCAATAGAAGTTCTCAAACCTCTTAAAAGAGTTAAAGCTTTAGTCAAATTGTTAGAAGAACATGGAATGTTGAAGGCAAAATATGACGAAATATTCCTCTTCCATAAATAAGACTAGGGTTACCTTTGTATGCTCTAAATAAAATTAGATTGACATAAATTTCACTTGGAGACTTCTAAGAGGCCAATATTTTATTTTCTTTTAGGGAGGGAGAATGAAGTTGTTTTTCAATAATTTCCATTTTAAGAGAATACGAATATCCTCTCCAGTAATTTTATTATTAAGAGGTGATAATTTAGCATTAAATAAATATTAAAGAGCACCTAAATTTTAATTGTCAGTAAATATTCAATGAGGGACAAGTTCCTAAACACTCTATTTTTTATTTATTTTTAGAAATTCCAAATGATCAGATATGGGGCCATTGTTCAAATATTTGTCTAGTTAATCAAAAGTACATGAATAGAGTCAATTTATACCCAAATTTTGTTCATATTATTAAATATCCAAGACTAAATTATCTAGGCAAAGAAGTAATGTATTAGGACGCAGTTTAGAGTTTTTGAATTATCTTTATAGAACATGCACTAAGAGGTCCCCTAAAAATCAATCCTTTGGAATCTGTCCCAAAAAAGATATTTGTTCTTCATGATAAACCATATATTTATGTTAGCTTTAGGAAGACCTCAATGGATCTTGAAAAATTAAATGACATAAAGTTGTATTAATGTGAGAGATCAACTTATCATAGCCTTGTTTCTTAAAAAAAATAGAAGTATCTCCAAAACATTTTGATCCATCAGCATCCACTAAACTATTGATATGAAGATAGCATATGAAGGTTGTCTTTCTCCATGCTTCTGGTTGTTATGTTCTCCCATGCGCCCAACTCTTTTTCTAACCTATCTCCTATGCTTCTTCCCCATGCCTCCTTCTCCTTGGATCTAATACCACAATCAATAATAAAATAAGACTAAAAAAAATACTCATATAAATCTATTGCTTATTTTTATTCAACTTTTTCTAATAATGAAAACCAATACATATCCTTAATAAATAGAGGACAAAGATAGACAAAAGAAAATTATAGAATGAACACATCATGACTTTAACACTAAAAAAAGTATATACAAGGAGAAGAATAAAAATTAATTTTAAAAAAATATTCTAAGAAGTGACAAGCTTCAGCTTTAAAGCTTACTTTAAAAACTGATAGCATAGAAATTAGCAGATATTCTAACATTTTTCATCTCATGAGGATAATTATGACTAGTCATTTATCACACAAGAGACAATTTCTCATCGCAAGGAAAGGTATAC
>JARHVA010000463.1:3597500-3667500 GCA_037957365.1 Torreya grandis
ATTTATCACATTAATTATTGTAAAGATGCAAAAAAACATGACTTGTGAGTTACTGGGAACTACCATGAGTGGTTTGCATCTATTAGTGTCAATACAATGCAAATACCCAAATTATTCTTGAAACCCTATAACATACACAACAACTAAAATTTCAAATACTTTTCCCTATAGAATCTATAAACCTAGGTTATCGTTAAAAGGTATTTAACAACATATTTCCAAATATAACTGTAGAAAGGGATTTATAACCTAGATCTATGATCAAAATGATAACCAATAATGAACACAAACCCAAATATCCAATTAGCACAACTTGTAAAACACATTATTATATTTCATCAACAGGGAAGAGTAAGAACAACAAGTATTTTCCATTATCTTGAAAAGATATCTTACATGCATCAATGTTTCAAAATGCTACTATGGGGACAAGCATGGTGAGTTTACTCCATGTTGGATAGGGGAGGCATATAAACATGCTCTCCAAAATTGTTAATGGTTGTACATCGACAACCACCTTAGCAAGAGAGACAACATGTACACAATAGTGATCCCAAAATTTGAAAGAGCCTATACTTAAAGAGAAAAAAAAAATACCAATAAAAACATTAAAATATAAGACAAGATTTCTATTTATACATTTTTACCATGTTTCAATAATGGGAATATGGGTTGCAATTTGTAATATTACAAAATTACAAAATAGCCCTCCAAGTTCAACCAAGATGCTCCCAGCTGGAAAATATTCCTTTCCATGCCTATAACCTTCATGTGTTTGCAAGGAAAATGATTGTTGTAACTGCATCTACAAGAAATGATGAAGATTTGGAACAAATCTTTGTTCTCCTTTTTTGGAAATGAATTTTATACTAGCTAAAAAGAGAATATTCATGGTGGAGGCTAAAAAACCATTTGTCTTCTTATGTAACTACTTGGGGATGCCCTTTGACTAGTCATTAGCATAATTAGAACCTCTTGGACAGCTACCCTTTCCCTTATGCACGCCAAAGAGCAACCCAAATTTGTAATTGTCCTTGTTCTAGGGAAATCTAGGTCTCATTTATAATTTTGCAATTCTTTTGTATTGGGGAAATCTGAAACTCAATAGTAGTTTTGCAATTTGAAAATTACATAATTATAATTCATAGTTGTATTTTCTCTGAAAAGTTCTCTTTGCAAAATATAGAATTACAAATTATAGAATTGCAATTCGTAGTTGTAGTTCCCCTGGAAAGTTACATTAGGGAAATGAGAAATCCATATGCAATTTATAATTTGTAAACTTGCAAATTGCACTTGGCGTTCCTATTTTCTTAAAAACTTCTTTTAGAGAAATGGGAACTTTAACTACAATTTGTAATTTTACAAATTTAAAAAATTGTAAATGGCCTTGAAATTTTTCATTTGCACTGGGACCCTTTGTTGACCGGTGTTAACTAGGGGTTTGGGAGACCCAACTACAATTTGCAATTTGCACAAGTGAAAAATTGTAAAATTACATTTCTCTTCAACATCTCCCTGAAACTCCTCTTGATTTGACTCTTCTCCAATCTTTGTTTAGCAGAATTGCAAGAGTTGATCGCAATTTGCAACTACATCTTGTAAACCTGCATTTTGTAAATTACTTTTACCACTGAAATCTCTAAGGGGCTTTAGGGGCCTCTTTTGCAATTTTTTAAAATTTGCATTTTTTTGGATTTTTCCATTTTTTACCCAATTCCATTCTTGCCCCAGTGAAGCACCCTGTAAAAGATTTTACCAAAAGCCAATCCTTTTTACATTCATTATTTCATTCTCAACAATAACTAGTCATCAATAGAAATATGTATTTCCCTTCCTTTCTCCATGGATTACTTGCCAAATATGAAAACTTGTTAGCATCACCATTTTGAGCAGAATTTGCTGCTTTACCAAGACTATCTACATTTTCTGCTAACTTTAAATCTAGATTTGACTCGTCATCCATACTACCACCTCCTTATGAAGGAATTTGAATGTCAAACATGTCAGAATCTCCTTGTATTGAAGCCTCGTGGGTTTCCTCCTCATCTCTTACAATTTTAGGATCTTCATTTTTGCTTCATATTATGCATTCATTTAAATGTGATCCTAATGAACTCTCATCTAACCAAAATAAGATACCAAGACCCATGACAAGAGGATGAGGTGGGTGAAAAATTTCCTTCCCCTAACCACAAAACTTCCAACTGTAAGATACTCTCCTATTGGTGCAGTCTTACTCACTTGATAAGGATGCACCCACCAAGCACTCATGATAATATTTGAATCCCATGCTTTGTTGTGGCACACAATAAAACATCCAACATGATTTCAAAGTTTGCAACCCAAATGGAATGCAGAGAAACACAAATGAAATGCAGTCCATTCCTTAACCCTTCTTGACACCATAATAAATTGCCTCCTTTCAATAATTCAACCTGGCATAATATGAACCATGACGCCACTCTTCTGCACCTTCAATGCCACATATCTCAATAGTTGGAGGTCCCAATTGAGCCACACCTTCAGATGAGCTATGTTGTCAACTGCCAAAAAGAGAAGCATTTGGCATTATCTTCTCACAACTAATCAACTTGACTCATTTAGCTAAGTGAGCACGTTGGAGGACAAGGCCTACTGTGACCTTATTATCAACCATAAAATCATTTTGATCCTTGATTTTGAAACCACGAACCCTTCCACACAGTCGTTCTAGATGTTCAAAGGATTAGAACTGAAAACAAAACCACAGTTGGCATTTCCTTCCTTGCATCCTTGGTCACTGACAAATAGTATGTTAGCACATGCTGATACTTCTCTTGAACATTGAATTCAATTTTGAAATCCACGGCTCATTTTGGAGGATGGTCAAAATTACAGTCAAACCCAAGATGTCCACCATCCCCTTCAATTCACAAAATCTAGAGATCCACAAGACAAATGCAGTTTGTTTATTCACAAATATCATTTCATTATCCTTTTTCCACCACATCTTTTTCATTTCAGGATCTAGAGTCCGATAAATAATTTGCAGTTTTCACAATCTCTTTTTGATAATTATTTTTTCCAGGTGTATTCCCTGACTTAGAACCCTAGGGAGTTTCACCACCTCCTTTGTAATTTTCCCTCAATCAACCTTGCAGCCAACTTCCACACTTCCGCCGTGCTTATTCCACTTATATTTCCCACTGAGAGCTTTTACGTGGTGTGATGTGGGTTTGGGGAACCTGGACACAAATTGCAAGTTGTGTTTTTTTAATATTTTCCTTTTGCAATTGTAATTCCTACAACAAATCCCTACAAAACTTTTAAGTGGCAATTGTAATTTTATAAATTTGCATTTTGATGGCAAAGCTCCATTGTTCAATCTACCCAAGCTCATGACCTAAAAAATCTATCTTTGTCTTATTCCTTTACCATTTCCATGTGGGAAGGGCCTTGATAACAAGGGGCTGAGTATTTCAAAATAACATCCATGTAGGTAGTAAGCCCTCCACATCTGATGCTTAAAACACTTTGCTGTGCACATTTGCTATTGTCTCCATGCAATCATTCTACAACATTTTCCTCAAAAAATTTCACAAATTACATGGTACAAATTTTAGCACCAACAAGTACAATAACAGGTGTCAATTAAACATATGTTCTTTGAAGTATGCAAATTTCCTTCCCTTTTGTTGTGTCCACTTAGGAAAAAAAGATGCAATACATCCTTGCTGCCTAAGCTGTGATTCTTCAATTTACTATGTCCAATCAATAAAAATGCATAGAAATCATTTGTAGGCCATGGGGTCATAGAGTAATGGAGACAGTCAAAGCTTTTGTTCTCAAGGAGCCTTATCTTTCTATGGATTTGTTGATTTATTATATTTGGTTTATTTTTTGATATCTTTACTCAAATATTTAATAAAAACATGTGGCATTTGAATAAATAATCATGAGAGAGAAATTAATGATTATAAAATGATTGGCTTATCAAATATTCAATTCCCCAAAGTTATGGGCTCGCCAAAAACACAGAAGTCCCCATTGGGACTTACAAGGTGTTATCCAACCAAAAATAATAAATTGGAAACAAATAATAAAAAAAATTATTTAAGGTTTTTATGATAAAATTAATTAACTAATTATATTAAAAATAAATCATCAATAATTATTCAAACAATTATAAAAATAAAATTTGTATAAGATACACTCATTGGTATAATAATTTTTAAAAATAAATAAATAAATAAAACCCTTCAACTCATCAATTAATAAAATATACAAACATAAAAATAGATCAATAGGCATCCATCTCAACTGTTTGTTTTGTTGGAGAGAGAAACATAGATCCATTTCTTTCACCACTGTCAGTAGTATTTTAAGTTCCTTTTAACATATATTTAGTATCATTACCTCCCAAGATAGCTCATTATAGTCACCATCTTAATAATTATCAAATATTATTTGGTCTAACATGGTAGTTTTCCTATATTGAAATAGAAGGAAAAGAATTGAGGGAACACACACAAAATGTGGAAACATTCCTTTCCAATAAGGATGGAATAGTTGTTCAGTTTTGTTCACATTGGTCATGAACTTTGACATACTCATTTCAATTCTTAATTAAACACCACATCAGCATGCATAAAAGAAGCATAATTTCTCATAAGACAATAAGGTGTTCATAAAAAACTATGATCTCATAATCACATAAAAGATATATGTATCCACATCTATGTCTTAAAATATAAAAATCCGTGACTCAATATATAGATTTTTATTAATCAAAAATATTAAAAAATTATATGTCCATAAAATTAAAATGATAATGATGATGATGATGATGATGATGAAGGTGACTCACATAATCATGAAATATGGCTGTCAAGGTAGGGCATTAAAAATCTAATTAATTATGAGATTCATTAACATTCTAAACCTAATATCAATATTTCCATTTTATAGACTTTGAATTATCATCTCTCATAACAAACCACATATAATCATGATTTGTGTATTAATAGTTCTTAATGAAAGTAATGGATTTTAACTCATTGATCAAAATGAAAACACTAAAACACACACCAATAATTTGTTAGTATAAAATGAAATTTCAATATACCTTACTTTTTCAACTAATAAGATTTTATATACATCTATTCCAAGTTAATATAATGTTAAATTGATCCCATGTATATTTTATTAAATCTTGGAAGCAATGGAAATAAATTAAATTTAAAGGAAGTTTTATGGGAGAGGACATACTTATTGAAATAGTACTTGGGAGCAAAATAACCAATAATTATTTACATTGTATTGAAAAGAAGGTGTGAAATTTACATGCAATTGTAAAATTTTGAAAAAATAGTATTACAAAACATCCAATCATATAATGACCAGAACACATGGCATATGGATAATGCACTTTATAGTGACCAAAACACTTGACCAAGCCAAGGCAAAAAAATTAAGTGAGATAATGAGCAAAGATAGCGTCATAGATGAGCAAATGTGCTTTTTTCACTAGGTAGAGAAATATTTATTTACTACTTGACATTTGAAAAAGATTCCTAAAACATGGCATTCTATCAGTAGGACATCTATCTAGGATGCCATTCCAACTCCAAGCCCCTAGGCAATGTCATTCTAGATGGGGACAACCTTGATATTAAGAGAAGCATGACATAACAGTAGGGAAGCATAACTAAATATGTAAAGGGTATGGAGGATGTAATAAGGTTTATGTCAATGCATGTCATCAGTACACAGGGGTGAACATAAGAACATTTAGTAGAATGCTTAAATAAAATAATCAAGAAAAGTTTACAATAGAGAGGATTGTTTTGTACATGGGTTTCTTTCTTTTTTTTTCTAGCATGGAGAGGTAAAACAAATGTCATACCAAGTCATGATGTGGCATTGGGCTGATGAAATAGATGACTAATGGATGTTCAAAGGTGACCATTAAAAAATTCAACAAAGATTTCAAAAAAATCATGAGGTCATCATACACTAAGTTTTTTGATTTTGGGGTAGCTTGGATTTTTGAAATATTGAAATATATTAGCTCTAAATTATTAAATTAAAGGTTTGTTTTACATATGATTGATATTTCAATGGCTATAAATGACCAAAATTTTGAATGCTCTAACTAACTGGTAAGCTACTACCCATGCTTTCACATTTCAAGGCATATTGTGTAGATTAAAATATTTATGCAGGTTAACCAACCATGCATAGTCTGCATCACCAAATTATTCACCTAAAAAATTAGGTGGTTTAATATTTTTAATATACTTAATGATGGGGTCAACCACTCTTAAAGGCATCTCTTGGAGCACTTGGTCACCATCTTGCCCTTCATCTATTTGGGGCAACTCTTTTTTTGAGACACCTTTAAAGTTATTCAACCTACATTCCTAGGTTTTCAATCTAATTTGAAGAGAATTACAATGATTTAATATCCCATTGAGGAGTTATTCTTGGTTAGAATTTGGATTTTCTATAGAATCATTATCATTAAGTTCATCAACATTGTTTCCTGTATTGTTAAGGGGAGGTTCCTCTCTTCACTGGTTAAGGTTTCACGCTCCATGCCTCTACCTATTCCTTTACATCTTCCTTTACCTATACCTCTACCTGGGTTTTCATTACCCATATTATTATTGTAAACACCACCATATTTAGGTGAAACAAACATAAACTTAGGAGGCAGATAAATAGCACTAAATAGTTTCCCAAAGTTCCATAGATCTCAAAATTGGGGCTCTGATACCAAAATGTAACAACCCAATTTTTTTGTATAGAGATATGTTAGTAATTCGATAAAACTTAATAAATTAAAAATAACTAACTTAAAAGTGTAATGAAGTACATAGAAATTTAATATGTAGATTGGGGTATGCCAATGTACTTAATGTACATTCATATACTCTGACCTATATACTCTTTCTATGGTCTTCTTAATAGGTCCATTTACCAACTTTTAGCCTTAACTAAATGCTTTAACTTGATATAAATCAATTTTCAGCTTAACCATTCAAATTAGCTGACCTCTAAAATGATATTACTAAATATACAATGAGTAGTATCACATTGAGATAATGTAGAAAGATTTCAATTCACAAAATAAGAATAATCATACTAAGCTTATTCATTCAATTATCTACATAATTCTATGACCAACACCATTTAAGTTTTATAAATATTTACAAAATATACAATGTGAGTCATGTTAAACAAAATGGATGATGCTAACTTTCTTAAAAATTTAAAATTGTTAGGCGAATTTTTTAGTATTGATTTCATAAAATTTAATCAAGCATGATAAAAATGGAGGAAATACAGAGAGTTAATTATATAAAATTGTATAATTTATTAAAATTAGTTAATTTATTCAATATATAGTTTAATTAAAAATTATTTATTAGATAGTTCGGATTTAAATCGATTTAGATCAATGAAAAGATTTTTTTCCATAATAAATTATTAATTTTTTTTGGAGTTGCACTCCCTTTAACAAACACTCAAAATATTAACTAACTTGGATAAGATCATTTAATAACTAAATTACTTCAAGAAGACTCATTAGAGTTCTAACAAAAGATAAAAGACCATCATTCTACTCTTTTTAGAAAATAGGTACAATAGATATAGAAGAATGAGGCTCACAATGATATTATGGAATATTCTAATTAAAACAATCTAGCACTCATATGAATTTAATCCATAATAAAGTGAGTCCACTTTAGAAAATATGAAGGATCCAGTATGAAGAGATGTAGTTTAAGATTTGTTAAGCCAAGCTAATTAGGTATAATTAAATTTGTTTAAAGGGAGGTGTGTAAGTCAATTTCCCCATAAATTTTGTACTCGGTAACCAAATAAAAGTGCTTAATTTCTCTCTTACTCTTATTTTTATATATTATAATAATCTCATTTCCTAATCGAAGTCCATGTCATGCTATGGTATCTACTACTAGTTTTTGCAATATAACTATGTTTATGCCATCGTTCCATCATAAAATAATGGAAATGTGTATATAAGGAATGGATGTCTACTTTCATTCTTCTGGTAGTGATCCATATTTGGAAATAAAAAGAGAAAGTTAAATTATATTTTCTTAGCTTTTTTATATCCACTTTTCCACCTCATAACATGCACCCAATGACGGATCCATTGTATGAAAGATATCCTTTTTACTTGTATCCATTGTTTTCAAGCATCAACATTTTATATATACCTAAGTATATACCCCACATAAGTATGAGAAGTCCCCTCTATTAAATTTTATTTTTTATTCTTCATTGCTATGATCATGCTTCATCCCACCACATGGGTCTCTCAAATGTTATAAAATACATTATTCAAGGCATTTGAGCCATACAAATCAAGTCAAATTCCAAGTCATCCCACATGCTATAAACATCAACTTGTGCTCCGTCTTTTTAACCATATTTTAGAGTTGATAATTTCTTTCTATTCGATTTTTCCACAATATTACATTATGATGCAATGGTCCAATAGATGGGGCTTTAGAGAGGACACACACACACACACACACACACACACACACACATATACATAGATATATATATACATAGATATATATATACATATATATATATATATATATATATATATATATATATATACATATATATATATATACATATATATATATATATACATATATATATATATACATATATATACATATACATATATATACATATACATATATATATATACATACACATATATATACATATATATATATATATATACATACATATATACATATAGATATACAAATACATATACATATATATATATATATATATACATATATACATATATATATATATGTATATATATATGTGTATATATGTCTATATATGTGTGTATATATATATGTATATATATGTATATATATATGTGTGTGTGTGTGTATATATATATATATGTATGTATATATATGTGTGTGTGTGTATGTATATATATATATATATATATATATATATATATAGAGAGAGAGAGAGAGAGAGAGAGAGAGAGAGGGGGGGAATATTTTGTAATAGTAGCATTTTCAGTTTTTGTTTATCAAAATATACTTAAAGTTATGATGTTCAAATGACTTTTTTATAAAGGAGGTCACGTGGTTTGAAAGGTGCATTGAATTTGGTTAATTATACTATGAATTTATTGAAATTAATCTATGGTATATTCTTTATGTTTTAAAACAATCTATTAGATATCTAACATGTTTTCATTGACATGACTTATGTTTCAATCATGTATTGGGTAATTGAATCAATTCGGTGGAAGGTATAGATTGTATGAACTTTACATGTGTATATAACTACATTTGTTCAAGTCGATCACCCAAAATACCCAATTATTTTCGTGTCATATGAAGGAACACACCATCTCAATTTTCACCATCACCTCCACCTGAAATGTTAGATTATTGTTATTTAACACTTTGTATGCAAAACGTGAGATGGGTTTAGTATTCATAGTTTGTAAGTAATGTACGATTACTGATTTACACTTTTTCACTTTACAAATGCTTGTTTTATAAAATAAACAATTCACATCCCTTTTGATGTAGCTTACACTTTTCAATATGGAAATTGTGACCCCCACATAAAAAATTATGACAATTGGGGTGTGCCTAATTTTAAATACATAATATTTCCAAGTGCTCTAAGAGAGTATCCAAATACTAGTGGGGATAAAAACACAAGTCCATTAGAATACCCAAAATTAGTAGTACTTGTGGTCTTGTTAAAAGTTTTGCCTTCCCCCTATTCATCGAATAAAGAGATGTGAGAATTACTATTACAAATACAATTGATGCTAATAGTGATACTAAAAATGCAAATATAAATATATTACAAATATTTTTATCCATATCTATTTGCATATGTCATTCTACATTAATTAGTTATATTATATAAGAGGTGTCTTTCATTTAATAAACCTCTTCTATATTTCATATAATTAGTTTTAGATTCATCTAATTATGTATTAAATAGCTAAAGTAGTTAGAATATTCATCTAATTAGTTTTAATTTTAATTATGTATTAGTTAATTGAAATATTTGGTTGAAGCTAGAGACTCTATTAGCAAATATGGCATGACACCAAACTTTGCACTCATGTTTCTCTAGACTCCTTTGAGTCCATCAATTAAAATAAAATATAATTTCTCCTCACCATCATCACCTACATTACATTGAAATATTTCACCACTTTCATACTTTGTATGGTATTATCTTTCCTTGCCACCTCACCATTGCTCAAGCTCATTATGAGATGGAATAACTCCTAATCCCATAACTCACTTTTGTATTAAGGAACACAACACCATTTTCCAACATCACCTCCACCAAACATATCAAATTACTATTGATTAATTCTTTATGCACAAAAGGTAGTATTAAGTAAAAGGCCAAAAATTTTGAATGAGGTACAACCAGTGGTTTATACTTTTATATTTACAAAACCCCATTTTACTAAACTAGGATATTACATTCCTTCAGGCATACATTATATCATTGGTGTAACTGCTATCGTATTCTGTTTATTTCTTACATGTTGATAGTTTTGTGTTCACAAAAATATATTGTCAACCTATTTCTTATTTTGGTGCATTGCCACTCTTTTGTTTTATACATTCCTTTTCTATTTTCCTCCCCAAGTTTTATTTTATATTAAAAATAACCTTTTTACATAGATTAACATTAAAATAAGTGTTAGTTCCCAAATTTGCACTTAAAAATTTGTGCCCTTGTCGAGAAATTAGTTCTTGAATATTTAAATGTTACCCCAAATAATAAATGTGTACCTAGAGTAAAATCTCATTCCCATGTTCATGTTGTGTAAACCCTGTGAGATATTTTTTTTGGATAACATTTAATGTTTTAATGAGATTGCAGGGTGTATAACCAAAATCAAGCCTGGGAGGGAGAGTCCACATGGAGAGATAAAGAATAAAACAAAATTTTAATGGAGTAAAACATGGGCCCTAATAAGAAGTTGAGTGGTGAAGGTCAAATGCAAATTATGAATTATTTATTGACTTCATAAGAAAAGTTTCAAATGGGAGAAAAGTGTTGACCTTTCCACATGTATGGATAAATAAGTAGAGGTTTCAAAAAAATAAAATAATGTTTTAAATCATTTCATGAGTAGATTGGAAGTACAGATGTGTGGTCATATGTGAAATCTCGATGGAAATTTTGAAAGTAATTGCAACTTTGCATATTACAAAGTTGTAATATGATTCCCAAGCTCCCATTCCCAATAGACATTTATGGAAAAATAGTAGTAAAAAAACAAGTTTTACATTTACAAGTTGTAAATTATGCCCTGAGACCCTAAACCCATGATAAAGTGTAAATAGCAATGTGGAGAATAGAAGGGAATTAGTGGAAGTTTGAAGTGGAGAAACACATGCATGAAACATTTTATCATTTGGCATGTTATAAAATGTTGCTCAAATTTTGAAACTCATGGAGATGTTATTGGCAACTTGCAAAACATAAGATGTTGATGGAATTTTTGATAAGAATTGTAATTTACAAATTTTAATTTTGTAAATATGCAAACTATGTGTTGACTTCCCAAACTTGCCATACATGCCAAGTTTGAATTGAAAAGTAGATAATGAAATATCACATGTAGAACACAAGTTTTCAAATTTACAAATTATGAAGTGCATTCCAATCTCTCGGTTTTACCATATGGATATTGGTCAACATGGAATGAAAGGAAAATGCATCATCTTAGAAGGGTTGGCATAAATTTTAAAAGGAAATACAACTTGGCATATTGTAATTTTCAAAATGCAGATAGAGTTATGAAACCTACAAGTAGGAATATAAGATGCAAAAAAGTTTCAAATGCCTAACTAGCATAAAGGACACACATGCCTTCAACTAGTTAAAAAACAATCTGCTCAAGATGAACAATCCAGATTTAGATGTGATTATTTAACTCATATAAAATAAGGAGCATGTTACTAGCAAGAAGATGGATTTACATGGTTTAAGTTTCTCAAGGCATTCCTCTTCCATAAAAAAGACTAGGGTTAACTTTGGATGCTCTAAATAAATTTAGATTGAAATAACTTTCACTTGGAGACTTCTAAGAGGCCAATAATCTTTTTTTCTTTTGGGGAGGGAGAATGAAGTTGTTTTTCAATAATTTCTATTTTAAGAGAATATGACAATCCTCTCCAGTAATTTTATTATTAGGAGGTGACATTTTAGCATTAAATAAATATTTAAGGAGCACCTCAATTTTAAGTGTGAGTAAATATTGAGTGAGGGACAAGTTCCTAAACACTCTATTTTTTATTTATTTTTAGAAGCTCCAAATGATCAGATATGGGGCCATTGTTCAAATATTTGTCTAGTTAATCAAAATTACATGAATAGAGTCAATTGCTACCTAAATTTTGTTCATATTATTAAATATCCAAGACCAAATTATCTAGGCAAAGAAGCAATGTATTAGGATGTGGTTTAGAGTTTTTGAATTATCTTTATAGAATATGCACAAGGAGGTCCCCTTAAAATCAATCCTTTGGAATCTGTCCCAAAGAAGATATTTGTTCTTCATGATAAACCATAGATTTATGTTATCTTTAGGAAGACCTCAATGGATCTTAAAAAAACTACATAACATAAAGTTGTATTAATGTGAGAGATCAACTTATCATAGCCTTGTTTCATAAAAAAAAATAGAAGTATCTCCAAAGCATTTTGATCCATCAGTATCCACTAAACTATTGATATGAAGATAGCATATGAAGGTTATCTTTCTCCATGCTTCTAGATGTTATGTTCTCCCATGTGTCCAACTCTTTCTCCAACCTATCTCCTATGCTTCTTCCATGTGCCACCTTCTCCTTCGATCTAATACCACAATCAAGAATAAAATAAGACTCAGAGAAAAAATACTCATAGAGATCTATGGCTTATTTTTATTCAACTTTTTCTAATAATGAAAACCAATACATAGCCTCAATAAATAGAGGACAAACATATATTAAAGAAAATTATAGAATGAACACATCATAGCTTTAACACTAGCAAAAGCATATACAAGGAGAAGAATAAAAATTACTTTAAAAAAAATAATCTAAGAAGTGTGAAGCTTCATCTAAAAAGCTTACTTTAAAAACTGACAGTGTAGAAATTAGTAGATATTCTAGCATTTTTCATCTCATGAGGAAATTAGCTTATCAATCATTATATCATATGCTTGTTAAACATATACTTATAAAACATACCTTGAATCTAAGAAAAAACACTAAGGTGGAGTTCCTTATCAACAATACTCTTACTTGCAGATAAATACTAAGATTTTGAAATATTTTTTAAAACGTAAATTTACAAAGAATGAGCCTACCAAACTTCAAAATAATTTGCAAAGTCTATACTTCAAATAAATCACCTTGCCATACTCCAAAAAATAAATTCCATGCATTCATTTTCCCATACGTTCTCTACCCTTTCCATGCCATATATGGGGATCGTGAGTGACATCCCCTTCTGTAAATGCCTTCCATCTAGAAATACCTCCTCCTCCTTCACAATGACAAATTTGTTTCACTTGAAAGTAGCTACAATGAGTTGCTCCCTCATAGCTTTAAGGAATGAAGGGATCACTATATAATTATGAATGAAGGGAGCACTAAATAAATTTTTTAAAAAAAGGCACAAATAAAAGATCTTTCAGTACTATACTTAGTAATTTATGAATAAAAAGTTGTTTCTAATCTAGTTGTAAGTGAAAATTAATGAGAGGTACTATACTTTTTAATTTTTCACACACACATATTGGTGTTTCTTAATTGTGGAATACAATAAATAAATTAACAAATACATCTATGTTAATTTATCTAGTAATTTTCTTACAAATGTTAATTAAGAAATATTTATTAAAAAATAAGTTAATGAGCATCATGGAGACTTATATGTAAACACTGAATTTAACATATATAATTATATGTAAGCTTAAAAATTAGTGTGGATAGATATTGTACCATACTACCACATTATGAAGTATATGTACGATCAAATGAAACCTCAATTAATAAATTTAAAACTAGTTTGGTTGTGAATTCAACAATATATTTTGACACTTGCCACTAATTGATGTTGGTGCTAAGATTTGCACCATCTAATTTGAAAAAATTTCCCAGTTTAGTATTAGTTCCTAGTTGTACACCTCTTTCATTCAGCATTGCACACTTGAAAAAAATGGCAAAAAAAAATGAAAAATATGTTGATATGTCATTATAGCAGGGGGAGGATTTTACATCAAGAAAGAACCTAACAAGCAAAATGACTTAGAGGCATCGATAGAGGGTATGGTCAGCTCCATGCTACTTCTATCTCCACCTGAACTAAGGTGAGAGGACCTCAAGAGTAGCTTGCTCACATGGATTGATTTTTTAATTCAATTTCTATGGGGATTTTTGGCACATAAGAACACAAACATGAGCAGGACATAACCAAACTTACTCACTCCACTCAGAAAGGGTTGTCACATGAAATGGACAAATGCACTAGGTCACATACAAGCCACTGAATATATATACGAAAGTGCTTGCAACCTTTATTCTAAAGAATTTTCACCAATAAAGGGATGAATAGAAGACTGCAATGTTGTTCTTTAAAGCATAAAATGTAAACACATGTTAAGTATGCAAGATTTATGCATCTACAGGAAAATAACACTTAACATATGCAAAGGGTGTATTATTTTGAGGGTAAGACAATCTGATAGCTATAAAAATAGGGTGGTGTACTGGTGGTTTTCAAATAGCAAGGATTTTTTCAACATTCGTCACATTAATTATTGTAAAGATGCAAAAAAAAAATGACTTGTGAGTTACTCGGAAGGACTATGAGTGGTTTGCATCTATTAGTGTCAATACAATGCAAATAACCAAATGATTTTTGAAACCCTATAACACACACTACAACTAAAATTTCAAATACTTTTCTGTTTTGAATGCATAAACCTAGGTTGTCATTAAAAGGTATTTAACAACATATTTCCAAATATAACTATAGAAAGGGATTTATAACCTAGATCTATGATCAAAATGATAACCAATAATGAACACAAACCCAAATATCCAATCAGCACAACTTGTAAAACACATTATTATATTTCATCAACAGGGAAGAGTAAGAACAACAAGTATTTTCCATTATGTTGAAAATATATCTTACATGCATCAATGTTTCAAAATGCTACTATGGGGACAAGCATGGTGAGTTTACTCCATGTTGGATAGGGGAGGCATATAAACATGCTCTCCAAAATTGTCAATGGTTGTACATCGACAACCACCTTAGCAAGAGAGACAACATGTACACAGTAGTGATCCCAAAATTTGAAAGAGCCTATACTTAAAGAGAAAAAAAATACCAATAAAAACATTAAAATATAAGACAAGATTTCTATTTATACATTTTTACCATGTTTCAATAATGGGAATATGGGTTGCAATTTGTAATATTACAAAATTACAAAATAGCCCTCCAAGTTCAACCAAGATGCTCCCAGCTGGAAAATATTCCTTTCCATGCCTGGAATCTTCAGTTTGCAAGGAAAATGATTGTTGTAGCTGCCTGTACAAGAAATGATGAATATTTTCAACAAATCTTTGTTCTCCTTTGCTGGAAATGAATTTTATACTAGATGGAAAGATAATATTCATGGTGGAGGCTAAACAAACCATTTGTCTTCATGTGTAACTACTTGGAGATGCCCTTTGACCACTCATTAGCACAGCTGGAACCTCTTGGACAACTACCCTTTCCTTTATGCACACCAAAGAGCAACCCAACTTTGTAATTGTCCTTGTTCTAGGGAAGTCTGGGTCCCATTTGTAATTTTACAATTCCTTTGTATTGGGGAAATCTGAAACTCAGTAGTAGTTTTACAATTTGAAAATTACATAATTATAATTCATAGTTGTACTTTTTTTGAAAAGTTCTCTTTGTAAGATATACAATTGCAAATTATATAATTACAAATTATAGAATTGTAATTCGTAGTTGTAGTTCCCCTAAAAATTTACCTTAGGGAAATGAGAACTCTAGCTGTAGTTTGTAATTTACAAAATTACAAATTGCAGTTGGGATTCCGATTTCCGTAAAATACTTTCTTTAGGGAAATGGGAACTCTAGCTGCAATTTGTAATTTGCAAAATTATAAATTGCACTTGGGGTTCCCATTTCCTTAAAAATATAACTTTAGGGAAATGGAAATTCCATATGCAATTTAAAATTTGTAAACTTGCAAATTGCACTTGGGGTTTCTGTTTTCCTAAAAACCTATTTTAGAGAAATGGGAACTCCAACTACAATTTGTAATTTTGAAAATTTACAAAATTGCAAATGGCCTTGAAAGTTTTCATTTATATTGGGACCCTTTATTGACCGATGTTGACTGGGGGTTTTGGAGACCCAACTACAATTTTCAATTTGCACAAGTGCAAAATTGTAAAATTGCTTTTCTCTTCAACATCTCCCTGAAACTCCTCTTGAGTTGACTCTTCTCCAATATTTGGTTAGCAGGATTGCAAGAGTTGATCGCAGTTTGCAACTGCATCTTAGAAACCTGTATTTTGTAAATTACTTTTACCACTGAAATCTCTAAGGGGCTTTAGGGGCCTCTTCTATAATTTTTTAAAATTTGCAATTTTTTCAATTTTTCCATTTTTTACCCAATTCCATTCTTGCTCCAGTGAAGCACCCTGTAGAAGATTTTACCAGAAGCCAATCCTTTTTACATCCATTATTTCATTCTCAACAATAACTAGTCATCAATAGATATATGTATTGCCCTTCCTTTCTCCATGGATTAGTTGCCAAATCTGAAAACTTGTTAGCATCACCATTTTGAGCAGAATTTGCTGCTTTACCAGGACTATCTACATTTTCTGCTAACTTTAAATCTGGATTTGACTCGTCATCCATACTACCATCTCCTTATGAAGGAATTTCAATGTCAAACATGTCATAATCTCCTCGTACTAAAGCCTCATGGGTTTCCTCCTCATCTCTTACAATTTTAGGATCTTCATTCTCGCCTCTTATTCTGCATTCATTTAAATGTGATCCTAATGAACTCTCATCTAACCAAAATAAGATACCGAGACCCATGACAAGAGGATGAGGTGGGTGAAAAAATTTCCTTCCCCTAACTATAAAACTTCCAACTGTAAAATACTCTCCTATTGGTGCAGTCTTACTCACTTGATAAGGATGCACCCACCAAGCACTCATGATAATCTTTGAATCCCATGCTTTGTTGTGGCACACAGTAAAACATCTAGCCTGATTTCAAAGTTTGCAACCCAAATGGAATGCAGAGAAACCCAAATGGAACACAGTCCATTCCTTAACCCTTCTCAACACTGTAATAAATTGCCTCCTTTCAATACTTCAACCTGGAATAATATGAACCATGACGCCACTCTTCTGCACCTTCAATGCCACATACCTCAATAGTTAGAGGTCCCAATTGAGCCACACCTTCAGATGAGCTATGTTGTCAACTGCCAAAAAGAGAAGCATTCCATAACCTGTGAGAAGATGTTCGTAAATGTGTAGATGCATTTGGCATTATCTTCTCACTACTAATCAACTTGACTCATTTAGCTAATTGAACATGTTGGAGGACAAGGCCTACTGTGACCTTATTATCAACCTAAAAATCATTTTTATCCTTAAGTTTGAAACCATGACCGCTTCCACGCAGTCGTTCCAGATGTTCAAAGGATTAGAATTGAAAACAAAAACACAGTTGGCGTTTCCTTCCTTGCATCCTTGGTCGCTGCCAAACGGTATGTTAGCACATGCTGATACTTCTCTTGAACATTGAATTCAATTTTGAAATCTACGTGTCCTTTTGGAGGATGGTCAAAATTGCAGTCAAACCCAAGATGTCCACCATCCCCTTCAATCCACAAAATCCGGAGATCCACAAGCAAATTGCAGTTTGTTTATTCGCAAATTGCATTTCATTCTCCTTTTTCCGCCACGTCCTTTTCATTTCGGGATCTAGAGTCCGACAAATAATTTGCAGTTTTCACAATGTCTTTTTGATAATTATTTTTTCCAGGTGTAGTCCCCGACTTAGAACCCCAGGGAGTTTCACCACCTCCTTTGTAATTTTCCCTCGGTCAACCTTGCAGCCAACTTCCACACTTCCGCCGTGCTTATTCCACTTATATTTCCCACCGAGAGCTTCTACGTGGTATGATGCGGGTTTGGGGAACCTGGACACAAATTGCAAGTTGTGTTTTTTAACATTTTCCTTTTGCAATTGTAATTCCTACTACAAATCCCCGCGAAACTTTTAAGTGGCAATTGTAATTTTATAAATTTGCATTTTGACGGCAAAGCTCCGTTGTTCAATCTACCCAGGCCCACGGCCTAAAAAATCTATCTTTGTCTTATTCCTTTACCATTCCCATGTGGCAAGGGCCCTGATAGCAAGGGGCTGAGTATTTTGGAATAGCATCCATGTAGGCAGCAAGCCCTCCACATCGGATGCTTAAAACAATTTGCTGTGCATATTTGCTATTGTCTCCATGCAATCATTCTACAACATTTTCCTCGAATTTTTTTTAAAATTACATGGTACAAATCTGAGCACAAACAAGTACAATAACGGGGGTCAATTAAACATATTTTCTTTGAAGGACGCAATTTTCCTTCCTTTTTGTTGTGTCGACCTAGTCAAAAATAGTGCAATTCACTGTGTCCAATCAATATAAAATGCATGGAAATCATTTGTAGGCCATGAGGTCACAGACTAATGGAGATAGTCAAAGCTTTTGTTCTCAAGGGGTCTTATCTTTTTATGGATCTATTGATTTATTATATTTGGTTTATTTTTTGATATGTTTACTCAAATATTTAATAAAAATATGTGGCAGTTGAATCGATAATCATGAGAGACAAATTAATGATTATAAAATGATTGGCTTATCAAATATTTAATTCCCTAAAGTTATGGGATCGCCAAAAACATAGAAGTCCCCATCGGGACTTACAAGGTGTTATCCAACCAAAAATAATAAATTGGAAACAAATAATGAAAAAAAAAATATCTAAGGGTTTTATAATAAAATCAATTAATTAATTATATTAAAAATAAATCATCAATAATTATTCAAACAATTATAAAAATAAAATTTCTATAAGATACACTCATTGGTATAATAATTTAAAAAAATAAATAAATAAAACCCTTCAACTCATCAATTATAAATCAATTAATAAAATATACAAACATAAAAATAGATCAATAGGCATCCATCTCAATTATTTGTTTTCTAGGAGAGAAAAACATAGATCCATTTCTTTCACCACTATCAATAGTATTTTAAGTCCTTTTAACATATATTTAGTATCATTACCTCCCAAGATAGCTCATTATAGTCACGATCTTAATAATTATCGAATATTATTGGGTCTAACATGGTAGTTTTCCTATATTGAAATAGAAGGAAAGGAATTGAGGGAACACACACCAAATGTGGAAACATTCCTTTCCAATAAGGATGGAATAGTCTTTCAGTTTTGTTCACATTGGTCATGAACTTTGACATACTCATTTCAATTCTTAATTAAACACCACATCATCATGCATAAAAGAAGCATAATTTATCAGAAGACAATAAGGTGTTCATAAAAAACTATGATCTCATAATCACATAAAAGATATATGTATCCACATGTGTGTCTTAAAATATAATAATCTGTGACTAAATATATAGATTTTTGTTAATCAAAAATATTAAAAAATCATAAGTCCATAATATTAAAATGATGATGATGATGATGATGATGATGATGAAGGTGACTCACATAATCATGAAATATGACTGTCAAGGTAGGGCATTAAAAATCTAATTAATTAAGAGATCGTTAACACTCTAAACCTAATATCAATATTTTAATTTTAAAGACTTTGAATTATCATCTCTCATAACAAACCACATATAATCCTGATTTGTGTATTAATAGTTCTTAATTAAAGTAATTGATTTTTAACTCATTGATCAAGAAAATAAGATTTACAAAGGAATTTTTATTAAGAGAAAACTTTGAACCACTAAAACACACACCAATAATTTGTTCGTATAAAATGAAATTTCAATATACCTTATTTTTTCAACTAATAGGATTTTATATACATCTTTTCCAAGTTAATATAATGTTAAAATGATCTCATGTATATTTTATTAAATCTTGGAAGTAATGGAAATAAAATAAATTTGATGGAAGTTTTATGGGAGAGGACATCATTATTGAAATAGTACTTGGGAGTAAAATAACCAATAATTATTTACATTGTATTGAAAAGAAGATGTGTAATTTACATGAGATTCTAAAATTTTGAAAAAATAGTATTACAAAACATCCAATCATATAATAACCATAACACATGGCATATGGATAATGCACTTTATATTGACCAAAACACATGACCAAGCCAAGCCAAAAAAATTAACTGAGATAATGAGTAGAGGTAGTGTCATAAATGAGTAGAAGTGCTTTTGTCATTGGGTAGATAAATATTTATTTACTACTTGACATGTCAAAAAGCTGCCCAAAACATGGCATTCTATTGATAGGACAACTATCAAGGATGCCATTCCAACTCCAAGCTACTAGGCAATACCATTCTGGATGGGAACAACCTTGATATTAATGGAAGCATGACATAGCACTAGGGAAGTATAACTAAATATGTAAAGGGTATGGAGGATGCAAGAAGGATTACACGAGTGCATGTCATCAGTACATAGGGGTGAACTTAAGAACGTTTAGTAGAATGCTTGAATAAAATAATCAAGAAAAGTTTACAATAGAGAGGATGGTTTTGTACATGGTTTTTTTTTCAATTTCTAGCATGGAGAGGTAAAACAAATGTCAAACCAGGTCATGATGTGGCATTGGGCTGATGAAATAGATGGCTAATGGATGTTGAAAGGCAACCATTAAAAAAGTCAACAAAGATGTTAAAAAACTCATGAGGTCATCATACACTAAGTTTTTTGATTTTGGGGTAGCTCTAATTTTTG
The DNA here is from genome assembly GCA_037957365.1 of Torreya grandis. Taxonomy (NCBI): domain Eukaryota; kingdom Viridiplantae; phylum Streptophyta; class Pinopsida; order Cupressales; family Taxaceae; genus Torreya; species Torreya grandis. The sequence continues at coordinate 3,618,620 of JARHVA010000463.1, forward strand.
AAATATTGAAATATATTAGCTCTAAATTATTAAATTAAAGGTTTATTTTACATATGATTGATATTTCAATGGCTATAAATGACCAAAATTTTGAATGCTCTAACTAATTGGTAAGCTACTACCTATGCTTTCACATTTCAAGGCATATTGTGTAGATTAAAATATTTATGCAAGTTAACCAACCATGCATAGACTGCATCACCAAATTATTCACCTAAAAAAGTAGGTGGTGTAATATTTTTAATATACTTAATGATGGGGTCAACCACTCCTAAGGGCATCTCTTGGAGCAGTTGGTCACCATCTTGCACTTCATTTATTTGGTGTAACTCTTTTTTTGAGACACCTTTAAGGTTATTCAACCTACATTCTTGGGTTTTCAACGTGATTTGAAGAGCATTAGAATGATTTAATATCCCATTGAGGATTTCTTCTTGGTTAGAATGTGCATTTTCTATAGAATCGTTATTATTAGGTTCATCAACATTGTTTCTAGTATTGTTAAGGGGAGGTTCCTCTCTTCACTGGTTAAGGTTTCACACTCGATGCCTCTACCTCTTCCTTTACATCTTCCTTTACCTATACCTCTACCTAGGTTTTCATTACCCACATTATTATTGTAAACACCACCATATATGGTTCTCACCATATTGAGGTAAAACAAACAAAAACTTAGGAGGCAAATAAATATCAATAAATAATTTCCCAAAGTTTTATAGATCTCAAAATTGGGGCTCTGATACCCAAATGTAACAACCCAATATTTTTTATATAGAAATATGTTAGTAATTCGATAAAACTTAATATATTAATAATAACTAACTTAAAAGTGTAATGAAGTACATAGAAATTTAATATGTAGATTGGGGTATGCCAGTGTACTTAATGTACATTCATATACTCTGACCTATATACTCCTTCTATGGTCTTCTTAATAGGTCCATTTACCAACTTTTATCGTTACCTAAATGCCTAAATTTGAAATAAATCAATTTGCACCTTAACCATTCAAAGTAGTTGACCTCTAAAATGATATTACTAAATATACAATGAGTAGTATCACATTGAGATAATGCAAAAATATTTCAATTCACAAAACAAGAATCATCATACTAAGCTTATTCATTCAATTATCTACATAATTCTATGATCAAAAACAATTAAATTTCATTAATATTTTCAAAATCAGTATGTTATATGGCATTTAGAAACACTTCCAAACTTACATGACGAGAGAAAGTTTTTAAGTAGTGCTACTCACTTTTTTCACCTAATCATGACTATAGTAGGATCAATTCATCATGGATTTATTTTCCATATCAATTATATTTAGCATATTTTTCAATGTAATCTAAATTTAAAAAAATGTGTATTAATGATTCTTATCATTGATGAACATTACCACATAAGTGGTTGTCACATCATTTTTAATCACATGAAATTGTTCATAACAAAATTAGTTAATGTTAAAATTGAATCACTTAGTTGAAATAACTTGATCATTTGTAACATATCATAGTAATAACTTACCATACATATATCATGTTGGTCATATGGTTCACTTGAATGTTTAACATGTTAAACAAATATGGATATCAATAAATCATCATAAGCAAGTATTTGATGTTTCAAAAATCATGCTTCTAATTTGCATGAGAAAAATCAACTAACTAATCCATCAATTATAAACATTCATTCATTTGTCTTTCCTTCATATAAAATTATGTTTTGAAACAACATATCTATACTCCACATGCATTATATAAATAATGAAAATTATTGTAAGCATTCATATAAACATACTTAACTAATTAGCTTAGTATTTGAAAAATAATTCCTTTTTGAAAGGATAATTTATAAGGAGTATTATATATGAAATATTTCAACTATTGACCTCTCAATCCAAAGGATTAACTTAACCAATTATCAACACATTATCAATGTGACATGAGGTATTCATTAACTTAACAAGATAATAAATTAGCTAAGATGGTAATTATAACTCCACTATTCCATATGAATTCAAGAGATACTTTTACTCTAATATATCATGTTACAAGACATAATCAATACTAAAATAAATTATTATACAACATGTCATTGTATAAAGTTCATATTAGGACTTGCTACAATTAAGTCATATTATATTATCAAATTCATTCATAATGCACAAAAATCTAACTATTAGAACAATAACTATTATTATAATCTCGCATAGCCTATAATTATACACTTTCTCATAAATGAAAAGTTCTTATAAACATATTATAATTAAACATGTTGAAGTAATTTTCATTCATTTCACCATGTGATTACTTCCCAAACCAAAGTATGAAAGACCGATATACTTGATCATCATCACAAGACAAACCTTATTTTGAATTCACCACCAAGTCACTTAAGTTAGATATTAAAACCATAACACACTACTCCTTATAAAATGTATTTGCTTAGAACTTATTCACATAAATACATTTATGCTATAAGCAAGGTATATAAAAGAACATGATATATACGAATGTTCTTCTCATTACTGAAATTAATAATAACTAAGAGATAATAGTTATCATGTTTTAAAACATATTTCAAAACTCTCTAATTGAATCATAAACTAATAACCATTATTTATTCCATCAATAATGAACACATTCATATTCATATTATAATCATTTGATTTACAAACCAATCATATAACTCAAAATAGGCAAGTAAGAAAGCTAGTTAAATGAAGAGTCTAATGTTACTCAAAAATATTCTTGTAGAGAAGAATCAAATACGTGCCTTTCAATCCCAATGATCCCATCCATTAGTGGAACTAGACCAGCCCATACATCAATTGGATGTGGAACTAGACAGTAGAGATAGGTGGAATAATGATGAGTTAACCAAGAAACTATGAGTTTAAGGTGACAAAAATCACTACACGTGACTCAAGAGAGAGAAAGGTGTAGGTATGATTAAGCTTCATCCCATAATCCATCTCAGGAACTAATTTAGATTAGCCTTCATGGATCTTCAATTTCTTGTTTATACATAAACCCTAATCCAATTTATACTTTATTAAAATATATTGAATAACATTATAAACAACCATACCTACATATTTTATCCAAGTGTCTTATAAAAAAAGATGATGCTAAAATGAGTTTAAAAAATCATACCTCATTTGACATCCATACAGGAAAATGAAGATCATTACACAAGACATACACCATTTTTGGAAAACAAAATCCTTTACCACATGAATTGAAATATACAATAATATAATAAACTTAGATCCAATTAAACCATATTTCCCCATGACTACCTCTAATCCCCAAGAAAAATGCAACTGTGTAATGGTCATTAACTCCATAGACCACCCAAATCTCATAGCTTCCTAAATTCCATCAAATTTATTATATCATGAAGCTAAGGTTTAGTTCTGCTAAGCCCAAGCGAACATAAAATGATAAAAACCATGTCCAAAATCCATGAGAAGATCATTGACCTCAAATATTAGGTAATTATAACCTAGTATAGAACTAAATCCAAAATCCCAAATGATAATCATCGAATAATGAAAGCCCCATTATCGAGTCATGGTCCCCAACATAAGTCAAAATCCTAGTCATAATTCCCATTATGACTAAAGCAAACAAACCATATGCATCCAACAAAGTTATTTGAATTTTATAACACACAAAACAACCAAGATGAGATCTCAGATAAGTGAAATGAGGTCAAAGCCATGATTGGTATAATGAATGACAAGAAATAAATTGATACAAAAAAGAATAAAACAACATGTAATAAGACTAATATGGAAAACATCATGTCACAGTCAAATATCTAAAACAAAACAACTTTGCTCAAAAGTGAAAAAGTTAGATGAACCCAAAAATATAAGTTAAACAAAATAAGACTAAACTGATTCTCCATGACACCAAGAAATTATTTTCACATAAAATATCATGACTAAAAAGTTGTAAAATGATCTTGACTAATATTAATGGTCAAATAACTATGTTTTTAAGGTCCACAATGAACCTAGCTGAAAAAATTTCTCCCTAAAATCACTGATGTAGAATATCAATAGTATTTTGATAAGGTACAAATATGTTGAATAAATTCTAAACAAAATTAAACATCAAATGAGAGAGATTCAAAAATGAACTGAATTGAATAACATTATGACAATATGAAATGTCTAGAATAAATCAAAATCACATCACAACATCTCAATAATGAATCTTATCACAGTGCAAAAGAAATGTTATCAAATAAGCCATATTTAACATCTTAATCACACTAAACAGTATCCATCTAACCAAAAGGAATAACCAAGAAATAAATGTATCAAAAAATAGATAATTAGATAAAGGAGACTACTTCTATCATCAATCATGCCATCTAGAACACATGTATCAATGAAGGCTTTAATTTAATCCAAAGTTAATCTAACCTAGTCATAGCTCACTATTTCATGTTCATTATAATAATCTACCCATTAGTCTTCTAAATATGGTTCTTTCTCATAATAATATCCAATCCCAAAAGTGAGTTTGCACAAACCTTATCCAATCAAAATAAGTTTGATTGGTACAATGATGGATCATGAATTATATAATTGAAGACTCAATTATATGAGCATTTATGGAATTTCTATATGTGAAATGACCCAAATAAATTTTAGGGAATTTATCCTTCTTATTTCAAATTTTGGGGATTTTGAAATTATTTTTATGAAATTTTACCTTCATGGGAGAGAATGGGAGCAGGCTTAGAATAAGAGAATTGGAACTAAACATAGCTATTGCTAAGAATGATCCTCATGTGGATCTTTTAAATATTTTTAGGGAGAGATTTGATGTGATTTTGAGACCAACACTTCCATCATCCAAGTGTCATGCACCTAGGTGATCGTATTATCTTGAATCCATGGGAGTAATGGATATGATGTCGTGCCTATGATGTCATGATACATGACATTATGGCCACCACATTTGAGAGGTTTGATGGGCCTATCATCATGGGTTTTGATTCTATAAAAGTGATGTCTATGGTTGCCTCTAATTTTTTATGTCCCACACATCCTTTGTGTTAGGCAAGCAAATTATTAATGACTAGTAGGTCGATATTGACCAATGATATTGAATCAATCCTTTGTAACTAACCCATCACAAGCAATAGATTAATTATTAAATTGAGTAAACTAGATTTTTGACCATATAATAGTGCATATGTTTATTTTACTGTACCAATGTATATGGGTGATAAAAATCATAGGCATTACTACTATGATTTCATCTACATATCAATTCAGTGAGGTATAATAACTTGTAATGTTGAATTGTAAATATAAACATATTTTAAATATTTTTCCTCTTTACTTGTGAAAACATCACTGACATGAATATATTGTCTATGAATCATTATCTAATGATGTCTGATAATCCCATTAACATGATTATCAAGGCACCAAGTCTTGGTTTTTCTCCCTTTCACACTCGTATTGTGAGGATCAACCTGCCATTGGACTTGCTAATCTAATCAAAGATGTATAAACATTTTTTTAAATATCACAAAAGTGTCTGTCCTAACAATATTTCATATTCCATATTAAAAAAATAGTTATAAATTCATTAAATGCAAATCCCTCTATTTTCTCAAACTACAAACATCGTAACAACACAAGACTAGGTGTCTTGAATTTTCCATACAACATATGATCAAACTAGTTCTTATAGATCTTAGGCTTCCACAAGCCATACCAATTAAATTACACTTCTAGAATAACCTACCTATAAATTATTTTAGGATTGATGTTTCAAATCACCCCATGAGGTTCATAATTAAAACTAATATTTATTCCAGTAACCTAATGATGATGAATTACACAATGCCATTCAAAAAATCATTTCTAAAATTCTCCACAGAAAAGTTATTATAAAAATAATTAGTCAACCAGAAACACTTAATAAATAGTTTACAATTGTGTGAAATCCTATGATTGTGCATAAGTTATTTCAATTTTTTTATGTAGCCTTTATATGACCACATTTTTTTTTCGTGTAATGTCATTGGTGCAAAAATCTTGGCACCACTTGTGTAGTTTAACACAATTCTATTTTGGAGATCAATGTAGTTATCTTCAAGTTAACAATATCCACACAAAGAATAAGAAATAAAGTATTGTGGCATTGAGGTAATTATGTGAATTGTTTATTTAAGAAGCTTAAGATATTTACAACCTGCGTATGAATTTCTAAGGATATTTTATTTGTGGACCAATGTAAGATGATCTTGTGAATAGAAATATTCATGGAACTTGTTCATTGCACAATTAGTTTATGAATTCTTGTAAATACCATCCATTATTGATATGTTATATCATGATGTCTTATGTTGAATTTTTTTATAGACCATTAATATTTTAATAGGTATTTACTGATTCTAACATAAAGAGTTATGTTATAGGTATGATGTGTTATGAATCCATGGGATTGTATATTATTTTCAATATGTGTAATGGGTTGTTCGTTTTATGGTGATGCATTATTGTAAGTATGTGAGTATTTTTACTATATAAACATACGCCTATGGTTGAATTGAGACACATTTAGAGAGAACTATATATATATATATATATATATAGAGAGAGAGAGAGAGAGAGAGAGAGATAGATAGATAACTAAACTTATGAAGACCATCAGTTAACAAGTAGAGATCTATAAAATATATATTTTGAGTTATAGTTCTTGCATTTAAATGCAATGTTTCCCTATGTAATTATGTATGTTTTATAGTTCAAGGCATCTCTAAATTAAGAATCTTAAACATGACTACATCAATTAAGTATAAATTATTCTAATACAAGCATTTCTCTTCACATATTAGGAATAATCATTATCAAATAAATAGAATTCAAATGCTAATTTATGTTTATAGTCTACAAAAATCTATCTATTAATAATATTTTTGTTGTACTTTATGGTAAAAATGTGAATACAACCAAACATCACTCTAAATGATAAGTTTTTTGCCTTTCTCAAAACACATTTCTCCCCATTTACTCTGGTTGTCTCAAAATATGTATGGACTATATAAATGAAGTATATGAGTTTTAATCTCAAAATTTCACATCAACAATGATTATAAAATATACAAATGAGATTTGAAAGGACTACATTCATGCATTAAAAATAAGTTATCAATGAGAAGCATTTCCCCTACTTCCCTAGCTATATTTAAATCCATAACCATACTTGTTTGAATTACAAGAATGTTGGATAAGATGGGTTGGACATCCCATCCCCAACCACTCCCTAATGAGTTGTTGTATATATATCAAGAGAATATGGAGAAATAATAGAGGATAAGTGAGATGTCTTTTTTGGTGAATAAAATAGGTAAGTTTATTTTCCTTCATTATGTTTAAGTATTAACTCAATCCATTACATCAAAATAAAAAAATATAAGTAAAATATTTCAATTACACATAAAACTATATTATACATATGTTGATCCCATGGAAATAAGAAAACAAGTATAACTATATAGGTAATAGAATAAATAAAGAGGGAAAGAGGGAATGATTGTTTCTTCATCAGAGAGTTTGACAACAACAACCTAGACATTTTCAAACTTGATGGATATATCACACATGTAAAAATCCCTTAGTTGTTCTAAAATATGTGTGGCCTCCTTCTTTACCTTTTCCCTCAACTTAAACTTGATGTAATGATATTTTTATTCCAATATCACTTTGAATCTAACTCACATTATGAATTGTCACCTATTTAATATTTGTTTATTATTATTTGATGTCATAATTATTTCTTGGAATAGATTCAATGTTTATAAATGTTTGTGTATCAAGGATACAATAATCAGAGTACTTGTGAGGATAGATAGATCCCTTTCATATTTGGCATCCAACTCCCACAACTATTGGATTGGTAGTTGAAATTTGGCAATGACATCTTATTGGTGATGGATTCAAAATTTGGAACAAATTAAATGAAGGTATATTTCCAACTATTTTTATAGTATTAAATGATAGATATATTTTCCATTGACAAGCTGACTCATGTTTTTTTTTTCCGATGTAGTCTGAATTGTATACATTGTTGGCATTTGATTAAAAAATGAAAGACTTATTGTAGAATGGGTCATTATGTATAGGTTATGTACCAAGGACCTAATGTAATTAATTCAAATATATCGACATAGACTACACTTTAAAAACATTGAGTGGAAAATAAATTCCTTCATGGTAGATGGTTCTAATATAGAGACAAAAGAAATTAGATGCATGTTGATTACTTTGTATAGGCACAATAAATGTTTTATATTGAAGTTCATAAATAACATTGTTATATTATTTCCAAATTCTTTGTAAGTTATTGTATTATGCAAGGAAATTTAAATTATAAAGTATATTTATGAAAATGGCATGTATGTCATGCATGGTTGAAGAATATCATAGCAAAGGTGAGATAATATGATGTTAAGTTTGAGATATCTAGTGAAATGGGATATATTATACATAGTTATGTTGATGAAGAAATGGAAAACATGGAGGCCATATAATTTCTAGAAATCAAATGCCAAATTATGAGTTTTCACTTTTTCTATGGTTCAATGATGATATTACTCTTAAATGATAGGATATTAACTACTTATCTATTTTTTGTGGCCCCTTGGTCTTGTTTGAAATAGATTTATGTCTCTTGATTGTGGATCTTAACCCTATTAGATGTGACATTCATTTTCTTATTTATAACATCTTCATGTCCCTTGATTATGGCCCTTTATCTTATGCATGGCATTGTGTGGATATGAGTGTATTAATATAGAACATCATCTATGCTTATTTATCTTATTTTGATTACTGAGTTTGTAATGACTTGATATATATCATGCACCTCACCATGATTTAATATGTCAAAATGGGAATTTGTTTGGAGATAAATCTATGTGAATATGAAGGTGCATTATATGAAACACTTATAATATTTATAGTATGTTATGCATATGTTGATATTATGGAAGGAAGAAAATAGGTAAAACTGTAAAGGTAGTATAAAAAATAAAGAGAGAAATATGAAATTGTTTCTACTTTGTCAAAGAGTGTTACAATAATATCCTATCCTTTTTCAAACTTGTTGGCCAAATTTCACACGGATAAGGAAGTTTATCATTCCATAAGATGTGTGGCCTCCCTCTTCACTTCCTCGCTCAACTTAAAGTCATTGTAATGATATTTTGAATCCAATACCACTCTGACTCTAACTCAAACTATTAATTGTCACTTACTTCAAAAAAATCATGGATGTCACAATTATTTATTGGAATAGATTTAGTGTTCATAAGTTTATTTAGGTGTTATTACATCATCACTTTTTAGGAGCATCATGATCAATTATAATTATGTAAATAATGCATTCATATGTGTTTCTTGATGGTATTAGGATTCAACAATGGTCTAATTAAGGCCTTTTCCAGGCTTTTTCACTTTGTTTTAGGTCTCTTAGGAGTCATTTAAATTTTCCTACCAAAATGAGAAATTTGAAAATTTGAATTTGTTACTAAGAGTTTAGGAGGTTTATCATGTATTGAAGGCCCTAATCCTTTCTAAATGGATACTTAGGGTCTATTTATATGTTACAAGTGTATTTTAGTCCTCCCCTCAATACAAATTTATCTTCAACACACTCTAGAAGCCTCCAACATATATGGAAGGCTAAAAAAACATGTTTTAGGATAAGTTTAAGGTTGTTGAGGACATGTTTTAATAGTTAGTTAGATATGATAATATTCATACCATGTAGTGAGGATATAAATAAAGTATTACAACAAAATTTTCATGTTTTTATATGATAAGGTGATTGATGGACTACCTATCTCTAGATCTATATAGTTTATAATAACTTGCAAAGACATGTGTAGAAATTGGAAATATATTAATAAAGAATATTATTATTATATTTTTGATATTTATTAGACATATTATGAATGAGTAAGTACATGTTTACATGTTTTATGATCTTGATTTAACTTTTTAATATTATCTCAAAGGTCTACAATTATAGTGTTTTATGACATACCCTGAATAAAGAAGATTTCCCATTTACTTTATGAGTATTATGTCATGGAGATGATTATTTACATTGAATAAAACCTAATTTTTCTCCAATTTTTAACTGTCAGGTATACTATAGTTAGTAAACATAGTCAAATAGGGTCTATATAGTTAATAAAATAATATTTTGTTTAATTCTAGGTATGTTCAAGCGTAAACTTTGATTTTTTTAGTAGGAGAAAGGTATGATAGAATAAATAGATATAAAAGTATTCATAAATAAGACTTAATATTTTAAATAGTTATGTTGTTGAAGAAATGGAAAACATGGAGGCCATATAATTTCTAGTAATCAAATGCCAAATTGTGATTTTTCGCTTTTTCTATGGTTTAATGATGATATTACTCTTAAATGATAAAATATTCATTACTTATCTATTGTTTGTGGCCCCTTGGTCTTGTTTGAAATATATTTATGTCCCTTGATTGTGGCTCTTAACCTTATTGGATGTGACATTCATTTTCCCCTTATTTATAACATCTTCATGTCCCTTGATTATGGCCCTTTGTCTTATGCATGGCATTGTGTGGATATGAGTGTATTACTATAGAATGTCATTTATGCTTATTTAGCTTGTTTTGATTACTGAGTTTGTAGTGCCTTGATATATATCATGCACCTCACCATGATTTAATATGTCAAAATGGGAATTTGTTTAGAGATTAATCTATTTGAAGGTGAAGGTACATTATATGAAACACCTGTAATATTTCTAGTATGTTATGTATATGTTGATACTATGGAGCGAAGAAAATAGGTAAAACTATAAATATAGTATAAAAAATAAAGATAGAAATATGAGATTTTTGTTACTTTGTCAAAGAGTTTTACAATAATATCCTATCCTTTTTCAAACTTGTTGGCCAAATTTCACACGGATAAGGAAGTTTATCATTCCATAAGATGTGTGGCCTCCCTCTTCACCTCCTCCGTCAACTTAAAGTCATTGTAATGATATTTTGATTCCAATACCACTCTGACTATAACTCAAATTGTTAATTGCCACTTACTTCAAAAAAATCATGGATGTCACAATTATTTATTGGAATAGATTTAGTGTTCATAATTTTATTTAGGTGTTATTACGTCATCCCTTTTTAGGATCATCATGATCAATTGTAATTATGTAAATAATGCATTCATATGTGTTTTTTGATGGTATTAGGATTCAATAATGGTCTTATTAAGGCCTTTTCTAGGATTTTTTCACTTTGTTTTAGGTCTCTTAGGATTCATTTATAATTTCCTACAAAAATGAGAAATTTTAAAATTTGAATTTGTTACTAAGAATTTAGGAGATTTATCATGTATTGAAGGCCTTGATCCTTTCTAAATGGATAATTAGGGTCTATTTATATGTTATAAGTGTATTTTAGTCCTCCCCTCAATACAAATTTATCTCTAACCCACATTAGAAGCCTTCAACATAAATGGAAGCTAAAAAAGCATGTTTTAGGATAAGGTTAAGGTTGTTGAGGACATGTTTTAATTGTTAGTTAGATATGATAATATTCATACCATGTAGTAAGGATCTAAATAAATTATTACAACAAAATTTTCATGTTTTTATATGATAAGATGATTGATGGACTACCTGTCTCTAAATCTATATAGTTTATAATAACCTGCAAAGACATGTGTAGCAATTGTCAATATATTAATAAAGAATATTATTATTATTATATTTTTGATATTTATTAGACATATTATGAATGAGTAAGTACATGTTTAGATGTTTTTTTATTTTGTTTTAACTTCTTAAAATTATTTCAAAGGTCTACAATTATAGTGTTGCATGACATAGCTTGAATAAAGAAGATTTCCCATGTACTTTGTGAGTATTATGTCCTGGAGATGATTATTTACATTGAATAAAACCTAAGTTTTCTCCAATTTTTAACTCTCAGGTATACTATAGTCAGTAAACATAGTCAAATAGGGTCTATATAGTTAATAAAAAGATATTTTGTTTAATTCTAGGTATGTTCAAGGGTAAAATTTGATTTTTTGAGTAGGAGAAAGGTATGATAGAATAAAGAGATATAAAAGTATTCATAAATAAGACTTAATATTTTAAATAGTTATGTTGCTGAAGAAATGGAAAATATGGAGGCCATATAATTTCTAGCAATCAAATGCCAAATTGTGATTTTTCACTTTTTCTATGGTTCAATGATGATATTACTCTTAAATGATAAGATACTCACTACTTATATATTGGTTGTGGCCCCTTGGTCTTGTTTGAAATAGATTTATTTCCCTTGATTGTGGTTCTTAACATTATTGGATGTGATATATATTTTCCCCTTATTTATAACATCTTCATGTCCCTTGATTATGGCCCTTTGTCTTATGCATGGCATTGTGTGGATATGAGTGTATTAATATAGAATGTCATCTATGCTTGTTTAGCTTGTTTTGATTACTAAGTTTGTAGTGCCTTGATATATATCATACACCTCACCGTGATTTAATATGTCAAAATTGGAATTTGTTTGGAGAGTAATCTATGGGAATGTGAAGGTGCATTATATGAAATACCTGTAATATTTCTAGTATGTTATGTATATGTTGATACTATGGAAGAAAGAAAATAGGTAAAACTATAAAGTTAGTATAAAAATAAAGAGAGAAATATGGAATTGTTGCTACTTTGTCAAAGAGTTTTATAATAATATCCTATCCTTTTTCAAACTTATTGGTCAAATTTCAAATGGAGAAGGAAGTTTATTATTCCATAAGATGTGTGGCCTCCCTCTTCACCTCCTCCCTTAGCTTAAAGCCATTGTAATGATATTTTGATTCCAATAGCACTATGACTCTAACTCACACTGTTAATTATCACTTACTTCAAAAAAATCATGGATGTCACAATTATTTAGCGGAATAGATTTAGTGTTCATAATTTTATTTAGGTGTTATTACATCATCACTTTTTAGGAGCATCATGATCAATTGTAATTATGTAAATAATGCATTCATATGTGTTTGTTAATGGTATTAGGATTCAATAATGGTCTTCTTAAGGTCTTTCTCAAGCTTTTTCACTTTGTTTTAGGTCTCTTAGGAGTCATTTTAATTTTCCTACCAAAATGAGAAATTGGAAAATTTGAATTTGTTATTAAGAGTTTAAGAGGTTTATCATGTATTGAAGGCCTTGATCCTTTCTAAATGGATACTTAAGATCTATTTATATGTTATAAGTGTATTATAGTCCTCCCCTCAATACAAAGTTATCTCTAACCCACTCTAGAAGCCTCCAACATATATGGAAGACTAAAAAAGCATGTTTTAGGATAAGTTTAAGGTTGTTGAGGACAAGTTTTAAGAGTTAGTTAAATATGATAATATTCATACCATATAGATAGGATATGAATAAATTATTACAACAAAATTTTCATGTTTTTATATGATAAGATGATTTATGGACTACCTGTCTCTAGATCTATATAGTTATAATAACCTACAAAGACATGTGTAGCAATTGGAAATACATTAATAAAGAATATTATTATTATATTTTTGATATTTATTAGACATATTATGAATGAGTAAGTACATGTTTATAGTTTTATGATCTTTTTTTAACTTCTTAATATTATTTTAGAGGTCTACAATTATAGTGTCATATGACATAGGTTGAATAAAGAAGAACTCCCACATACTTTATGAGTATTATGTCTTAGAGATGATTATTTACATTGAATAAAACCTGAGTTTTCTCCAATTTTTAACTCTTGGGTATACTATAGTTAGTAAACATAGTCAAATAGGGCCTATATAGTTAATAAAAATATATTTTATTTAATTATAGGTATGTTCAAGGGTAAAATTTGATTTTTTGACTAGGAGAAAGGTATGATAGAAAAAATAGATATAAAAGTATTCATAAATAAGACTTAATATTTTAAATATTCTTTTTTGAATGTTCTCAAGTTTGTTAAACCCAAGTAAAGGTTTTAGAACACTAAAAACCCTATAAAAATATATTTGACACTTAAAATGATTTGAAAATTTATATAATGGTTAAATAATATGTTATAGAGAGGATCCAAGTGGTTTAAAAGGGTAAAAGTTACTAAGAAGAGATATATTAAGGATTGTGCTCTTGTAGGACTGTAAACATGATTAAGCAAGGTTTTAGCTTAATGAATATGTAATACTTTACAAAAGATCCAGCCAGAAGTCTTGAAAATTACTAGTAAGTTAGTAGATAAAATGTCAAAAGTGTTAAAATTTGTTTAAATGATTTAAAGCTTTTGAAGAGAGATAAACTATGAAATTTTAGTCTATAGGTTTGTATATTCAGTTAGCAAAATTTGTTTCTTGTTTCCTCACCTAAATTCAACTCATTAAATAATGTGAAGCTGTAGAAAGGTTTGAAAATACTATGGTGAGGTATTGTATTTTATTAAATGGTTTGTAAACACCATAAAGATAATATATAATAAGAACACATTATGTATGTATAGAAATTATAGTCTTATTCCTATTTGAGAGCTCTAAAGAAGAACATAGCTTTAAGAGGACTAAATCAAAGTGATTGAAGCTTTGTGGATTTTTGAAATAAGTTGTTTAATAAGTTTCTTAATTGATTTTAGGAGATAAAAGTTCAAAAAAATAAGATATCTATGAAACTCAAAAAATAGGTCTACAAATAAGCCTAAAACCATTACCTTGAGGGTAATATGCTATAAAAAAATATTGTGTGATGTTATATTCAATACATAGATGGTCTGCATCCATGTTTTTGAATGATCCTCCATTATCAGATATAATATTAGAGGGGATACCATAGCAGCAAATGAGATGGTTGAAGATGAATTTGGAAATTTGCTTTCCAGTCATGTAAGTGAGGGGTATAGCTTCGACCCACTTAGTGAAATATTCAGTGGTGATAAGGATATGCTTATAGTTATTAGATGAAGTGTAGTTAATCTTCCCAATGAGGTCAACTCCCTATGTAAAAAATGGCCATGGTTTCAATGTCAGTTTTAGAGTTTTTGTTGGGATATGAATCAGATTAGCATGTCATTGACATTTATCACATTTTTTTACATATGTAGTGGCATCAGCATCCATTGTGGTCCAATAATAACCAATATGCAAGAGCTTTTTGGATAGGATTACCTTGTTAGAATGAGCTCCACATACTCCTTCATGAAATTCTCTTAATGCTAGTGTAGACTCTACCAAATTTAAACAACAAAGCAGAATTCCATCAAAACTATGGTGATAAAAGGTGGATCTTAGTAGAGTATAACGAGTGGAATGATGAATGAATGCTTTGGTTTGTTTTTGAGATAGGTTAGGTGGTATAAATTAGTCATGAAGGTAGTTGTAAAGGTCTGAGTATTAGATATAATTAGGACCTAAAATATCACAAATCATGGAAATGGTTGAAGGTTCATGAGCTGGTGCTGATAAATTCTTGATGAGAAACTGATACTCTCTAGCTTTATCTATTTGTTAAATTAGAGAGCCAATAGTAGCCATGGCATCTTACATTATATTACTAACCCTTGGTATGTGCTCAAACTAAATGTTATCAAATTGTTATTTAAGAGTGTTGACCATGGCTTTATATGGGACCAACTTGTCATCTTTGGTCTGAAAATGATCTGTGACCTGATTGATGATTAACTAAGAATCACCATAAACTTAGGATGAGCTATATTACAATGTAATAATTATCAAAGTCCTATAATAAGTGTTTCATACTTAGCCATTTTGCTTGTACAAGGAAAGTTGATTCTGAATGATTTAGGGATTAGATCCCCCTATAGTGTAATAAACAATAAGCCTACCCCTGATCTATGTGCAGTGAATAAACCGTCAAAATGTATCTTCTAGGGATTCTCATAAAGGGGTGTGTCAATGATGGTCATGATGGATTCATCAAGAAAATGAAACATGAGTGGTTGTGTGTCTATGAGAGGTACTTTAACAAGGTGATCTACAAGAACTTATCCTTTGATTACCTTCTGATTGATATACTCTATGTCAAACTCACAGAGAAGCATGATCCATTTAGCCATTCTACCTTTAAAATATATTTTATATAGTAGATACTTGAGTGGATCTAATTTGAAATGACCATGGTCTTATTATTCAACATGTAATGGCATAGTTTTGAGTTGCGAAGACCATCGCTAGACAAGCTTTTTCAACAAGTGCATAGTTATGTTCATATGTAACCAAGGTATGACTTAGGTATTATACAACATGTTCTTTTCCATTATCATCATGTTGAGCTAAGTGTGCCTCTAGAGCATGGTCAGTAGCTGATAGGTATTAAAAGAATGGCTTTTCTAGCATAGGAGGTAATAAAATAAGTGGATTAACAAGATAGTCTTTAATTTGTTGAAAAGTTATTTGGCAATGATCATCCCAATGAAATGCAACTCCCTTATTTAAAAAAAGTGTGTAAATAGATGGCACTTGTCTGCTAACTAAGAGATGAAGTGGTGGGTTGACTGGATCTTACCTAGTAAACTACAAAGTTACTTAAAAATAGTTGGTGGCAGTAGTTTAGTTATAGCATGGACTTTAGCTAGATCAACTTCAATACCTCTACAAGACACAATTAATCCAAGTAATGTTCTTGAAGTTACACTAGACACATATTTTTTTGGATTGAGTCTAAATTTGTATTCCCGTAATCTTTCAAATATCTTACGCAACACTACTGGATGGTCGACCCTAGTTTTGGATTTTCCTAATATGTCATCGACATAGTCTTCAACAATATCATGCATCATATCATGGAATATGATAGTCATGACCCTTTGATATGTGGCTCTAGCATTCTTAAGGTCAAATGGTATTACTTGATAACAAAATTTTCCCCATGGAATGGGGAATGCTATTTTATGTTGGTCTTCTAGTGTTATTCTGATCTGGTTGTATTCTGAAAAGCCATCCATGAGTGAAAGCATTTCATAACCTACCATAGAGTTGATGATCATGTTGATATTAGGCAAGGGAAAATCATCTTTAGGATAATCTTTGTTGATGTCTCAAAAATTAATTCAGATTTTGATCCCTTCAGGGTTTTTACTAATAGGTACCACATTAGAGATGCATTTTGAGTAGTTAATAGATCAAATACATCCTACTTCTAAGAGTTTTTCCAACTCTTTCTTTACTAGTACAATAAAGTGAGGTTACATCTTACATAGATTTTTTTATCAGTTTGGCATTAGGATTGACCATAAGGTGGTGCAAAACCAAGGTGGGGTCTTAACCTGACATGTCATAATAGGCACATGCAAAGATATCTACAAATTCTCTCAATAGAGTTATAAATACATCATGTTCCTCCTCAATGAGGGATGTACCTAATTTTATCCATTTCAGGTCTGATGGAGTCTTGATGTTTACCTTTGTTGTATCTTTGACTAGAAGGGTTGAACCATCTTCTAGGATAATAGGTAATGACTTGAATTGTTAGACTATGTCAGGATCCTCTGTTAGGACTTACTCTTCAACTTCTCCTAGGTAGGATGAATCTGAGTCCCCTAATGAGAGATCTAGACATGTGACAAAAATAGTCAAAAACTATTGAATAATTTGATCAAATACTTGTTGTTTCTCAAATCTAAACTTAGATCCATAGGCATGTTCATCATTGGTGGTCTTCTGGTCTAAATTTGAAGAAGAATGAACACCCCCTTGTAATATCACCTAAAATAGGTTTTCACCACTAGACTGGCCTTTATCTTTACTTTTCCCCTAGTCAAAATCTATCTCAAATAGGTTTTTAATTTGGGACCTCAATGTTTTACTTATTTGATTTTGGCTAAGGGTGTTCACTTGCTCTCCAAAATAGGCTGCAGGATCCAATGTGATTGAGAATCTTGATTTGTGATCTCCCAACGAAACATTGTCTCTAAGGCCTAAGAAATCATAGAATGCCTCATCATTCTAGAACTCATCAATTGTTAGACTGGATTCTTGTTGGTTACAATTTATCAGTTGGGGATAATATAATGGTAATTGTTTGTGATGAATGGCCAGGGTAAGGGTATAAATGGCATAGTTACAAATAGGTTAGTTTTAGCTAGGTTATCAAAGGTGAGGCAATGATCAGACTCTGATTTATTATTGACATTGTCATCGCTAGTCACTGGTGATGGGGTTTGAATAAGATATGTGGGGTCACCCATAGGCGGTTTAAATCCAAGTACATAAGGTCTTTCATACTTAATCATTGAAATTGGCTCAATGGTTCCTTGTTGATTTGGTCTAAGGCCTCTTCCTTCATAATTGTGATGATCCATGATCCTATTGGGAATAGGATACTTTGTACTTTTATAATAATTAGTGTGGTTGTCATTATATAAATGTGATTCATCCTCTTCAAGAGGGTCAGGTTCTAGGCTAGATGCTAGTATAAATGTGACAAGTCCTTTATCTTTGTTCTTTTATTTCCAATGCATATGTGGGGTGACTTTAGGTCACCCAAAGGTTTTTGGATTCTGAGGAAGATTAGAAATATGAAATGTATCATGGGTCACATACTCTCCCAATCCATTATCTAAAATGGTGAAATAACTGGAAGCTTCAAGAGGTGGCATGTGGGAAAGGGAATCTAAGGTATTAGGATCTATGCAATTATCTGGTGAAGGATCAATAAGTATAACCTTTCCTTTATCCTGGTTGGAACTTGGATTCATACCATACTAATAATTATAGATTTGAAATTTGGCCTCAAGATGTTTTCAATGTTCATATGGATTTAAATCTCTTGGAATATTCACTTCCATCCTTGAGTGTGAAAACTTGATACATTAGTGCAACATTGATGGGACTGCATGAATCTCATGTAACCAAGGCTTGCCTAGAAGTATATTGTATGATAACTTAAGGTCAAGCACATGGCAAAGTGTATCATGGGTCAAAGGCCCAATGATAACTGGAAAACTAATGGTGCCTTGTGATTCTCTTTCCTAATTATCATAGACTTTGATAGTTAATGTTTTTGGCTAGAGATCTACCATTATGTACCCAAGAATCTTGATGAGCTTTAGAGACACTATGTTGAGGTTGGATCCATTGTCTATAAGGACATATTTCAGTTTATGCCATATTATATAAACTTCTATGTATAATGGATTATTATGGAGTGGGCCAAGGGAAGATAGATCATTTTGGTTGAATGTGACTTGTTGGGATGGAGTTAGGTGTCTAACCAAAGATTGAAATTTATCAAGAGATATGTCACTAGAAATAGTGGATTGGGTCAAAAACTCATTCAAGATGTTTTTGTAGATTATTGATGTTCACAACAAATCTAAAATAGAAATTTATGCTGGTGTCTTCTACAATTATTCCAAAATATCAAACTTCATATCTTGGTTAGTAGTGAATGTTTATTCCAAGGCTGAATGGTTGGTTGGATGACAAGCAAAGTGGTGGATGGTTATGGGCCTGGGATAGTAATCTTTAATCTTCAAGTTGTTATTTCATAATCTAGATTAAATATTGGACCATTATTGCTAATCGATGTTATAAATGGTGTGGGACCAAATAGGACAAGTATCGATTATCAGTTCACTTGCATGTGGTCACGTGGCAAGAATGAGTTGTCGATATAAGGTCAAAAAGGGGAGGTCCTAGTTTGTTGGTTTACCTATATGTACTCCTAAATCAAAGAAGGATTATCCATGGAATTTGACTAAATATTATTGTTTAGCAATGGTCTAGGCTGATTAGTGCTTGGTTTAGGATTAATGGAGATGGTATTAACGCTACCCCTTGTAATATGACCTACAACCCTATTGTAATCATGTGAAACTGCATGGTAGGTTTGTTGGTTGTTACCATTTTGACCTTGGTTTTATCCACTATTCTATCATTATAGGTTTTGCTATTGATTTTTTTGATTTTACTAGTTTAGCCTTTGATTTTGATATTGTTGATTTTAATATTGTACTGGCCATTATTGTTGTTTTCGCTAATTATTTTACTACTATTAATTGTTATGTTGGTAAAATGAGTTTTGATAAATCCCAAGAGTTTGATTGGAAGTGGAAGCACCATTATCCAATGTTATCTCCCCATTATCCAACATATTCTTAATTAAATTCTTGATTTGGACACATCTTTGTAGATTATACCCATTGACTTGATGATAGTCATAGAATTCATTTTCATGATACTAATCAGGATAAAGAATGCCTTACAGATAATGATTTGTTATAGGCCAACTAATTATATTATCAGAAATAAGTTTGTGAAATATAGACTCAATAAGTTCTCCCAAGTCACTAGAGACACGACGTGTAGGCATATTTCTTCTAGGAGGAAGGGTTTTCAATGGTAAAGGTTGTTGTATTTGTTGTGCAGGTCTTGGTTGTTGTGCTTGTGGCATTGGTTGGAGAGTTTTTTGGATAGGAGTAAGTTGAAAAGGTGGTAAAAATGATGTTTTCACCATTTTAACATGATGGGATTCAGTTACTCCATTTCTCACAACATTCCTATTGCAGTTAAATTACTTCAATCTTTCTCAGTTATTAGGCTATGCCAATTATGATGCTTACACTTAAATAGGCTGTTGATGTTGGCCATTTTCCTGATTGGTACCTTGATTTTGATTAGTTGAATTAAGATTAATGATTCTTGTATTGATGTGTGCTCGCTCGTTCAACAAACCTTTATCAATGATCTCTTTAAAAAAATGTGCACATTACAGTTCTAAGCGATAAACTATCTCACTAAACAAATTTTTAGTAAACATAGTGGCTAATTTTTTATTTGGTAAACTATGGGTGAAACATCTTGTAAGGGCTCTCCATTTCTATAAATAACTTACAAAACTCTCACCAAATTTTTGCTTTGTTTGTGTTAAGTCCACTAATGAAATCGCATGCTCGAGATTATAGGAAAAATGCTACACAAGCTTATCAGAAAGATCATCAAAATCTATTACTAAATTTTTTGGGTAACTTTAAAAACCACTCCAAGGCTTGTCCAACCAAAATCCTTGGAAACAATAATAAAAGGTATATGTCACTATATGCCACTGGTTGACATGCAATAAATAATTCGATCAAAGGATCCTTAGGGTCACCTTTCCCTTTGCATTTGTGAAATTTCAATGGTTCGTATCTTGGAAGAAATGGTATCTATAAATACTCCATGTTGAATGGATAGCAACACACATCATCTAATTTAACCTTTTTAGTTTGTTTACCTATTTGAATGGTAGCAATTACATCTTTCATTTGTTACAATTCTTGGGATAGGAAACTGGAAGGAACATTAGTTTGAGGGAGAAGATTAGTTTGGGTAGATGGTTGGGAGATCAAAAGTGGGACACGTTGACCAGGGTATGATGGAGATACTTGTTGGGCTATATTAGGTTGGTTAGGGAATGGACCTAGAATACGCATACATGGATTAGGATGTACATGAAATTGTACATTTAGTTGCATGATATTCTAGTTTGGGTTGTGATAAAGGTTTGAATTGGAGAATTTTGTGGTTGGGATGGTGAGATATAACTATACTATGCCTAATGTGGTTAAAAAGGGACATGTTTTATACTAATAAAGCCTTGTTGTACAGAGAGAAATTGTGGACAAAGACCATGTCTCTAAATTTATGGCACATTTTGAACTAATAGTTGTCTAGTAGGTACTTGAGAAACACAGAGACTTCTTTGTTGCATAAATCCCTATGAGGAAGTGAAAGTACAATGTACATTCAAAATTTATCACTGACCAATATTTGCATGTTGTCAACTAGTCATTGCTTGGTTTTGAATTGGCATATTAGTCTGTGACTAAAGAGGTATGTTCATTGTTACATAGCGAGGTAGAACATTCATTGCCCCTGATTGAAGTGGCAATGTATTTGTCTTATGTTGTGTTGATACACTAGATTGTGTCTGCTATTGTGGAATACTACATGTCACTTATTCAGGGGGAGGATAATTTGTCACATTCTATCATTGAGGTATGACATTAGCCATTGTTTGATTACCTAATCCCATAGGTTTAACACTTGAGGAAGTAGTCGATTGAGGTTGGGTTGTAGAAAACACTATTCCCTGGTATGATTATCTACTCATGGGATTAACTATAGGCACATGTTGTTGTCTAATTGTTTATGCATTAGTACCACTTTGATCTAGATTGGATGTTGTTTGCACGTTTTTTGGCTCACTACTCTATGTAGAGGCTAAAGACTCTTCTTCAATAATGGGCATATGCATCAAATTATCTATCAAAGTAGTTTGTATAAATGGATCAAAACTCAGGTCTTCTTGTCCAATTAAATCTATTAACACTCCTATTGAAGGAACTAGGTCAATAAAAGTCTTACTCACCATGTTCATCTGATTGAAATTATGTGTTAGATTCAAGTAGGTTTGATATACTATCTACATTTGGTTAAAGTGATCTTTCATGATGATTTTGCCTCAATTAGATATATTAGGGTCTTAATACATTGTTTGGAATAGAGCCATAGGATTGCTAGAAGAATCCTATTGATCGTAAATGATATTGTGGGGCACTCTTACTAGACTTGGTAAATTTTCATGGGGGAAGTCTATTGGAAACTTGGCCCCTACCTCTATGGCTCTAACCAAAACCTCATCTTTATTCTCTAACAAATATCACTCAAAAAAAAAATGGATCATACATAGAAGCTATATTAGTATAATATGACTGTTGAAGACCGGGCTCATCCACTATGGGTATTGTAGCTAGGTATTGCATGGTTTATTATTGGTCTTGTTTTGAATAAGGTGGTGTGGTAACTAGATAGTTAGCCAATGGATCTTGGCTTTGTGGCTCTAATTGAGTATTATAAGCGGGATAAAAATCCATCTCATAAGCAATATTATCTGCATAGGGGTCTTGCACTATTTCTTCCTGTGCCACCACATTAATAATCCCCAGATTGTACATGAGTCCACTACAAGTGTAGGAATACATTTTGGGATACATAGTCAATGCTTTATGATAAAATATCTAAGAGTTCTATAAACTCTAAAAAAGACAAAATCTAAAAAAAATGATGTTTCAATTTGGTCTAGATTTGTCAAAAGGATTAAAAATATTTATGCAAAGATTTGTGGGGAAATAAGCTAGTGTAAAGTATCTAACATTTCACTGTTCACACAAAGATAATCAAGTACATGGATCAAAAATCAAAATACCAAACTCTAAGCTTGAAGTGTTTCAAATCAGTCTAATCTAGGAATTTAAAAGTTGCTAGGTCTTTTGGCCAAATACAGCATCAAAAGCTTGGCTTAAACAAGGTATGTGCTAGGAATCTTGGCCAAATGGCATCAAAAGCTAGACTTTGAAATAGATAAAAGTTTTTAATCTAACGGATTTGAAACACTTCTAACAAACACTAGGAATTTGATTCTTGGACATGAACTTGATCAACTAGGTATAAGGTATGAAACAAAAGGCACTTTTAGAGATAGTTTATTTTCTCATAAATAATAGTATAAAACTTGGTTCTTTTGATAAATAAGCTAGACAAAAGTGAACGGTATAACTCTGCTTTAGAAAAGGATCATAAAAGTGCACTTAGATTGGTCTTAAAATGTAGTAACAAATTTGGAACTGTATGCAAAAAATTCTATGAAACAAAATTTGAAATGTTTTGGGTAGTGTAACAACACTATACTACCCAAAAGGTGGGACAAAAAAGTTTGTTTCAAAAAATCTCTAAGGTAAAAATAATTTCCCCTATTTTTGATAGCATAACACTACTTTTCTTGACATAAAATGTTTGGGGCATAGACTTAAAGTACAAGTTTTTTATCATAAAATGGCTTAAGTCTATCAAGTGATGAGAATGATTATGAGTCTTAAACAGCCTTCAACCCAAATTGGAAATTAAACCTAAGTTCCCTCAAGTTTAATGTAAATGATGAACCTACTTAACACATCATCCCTATGAATGTATAAAGGTGCAATTATAAATTTAGATTATAAGTGAAGGAATTTAAATAACTTTGGTAAAGGTCTAGACTCAATTAGGTAGCATAACTATGCTAAAGTGAATGATATGACCTTCAAGCTTTTGATAAACTTTGAACAAGGAAAATTGATGATCTTACATGGGTATCATAATGCCTCTTTGTTTAAAGGAAAATTAGGACTATGTGTTTGGCTTGGTTTGTTTCTTAACACCAAGTTTTGACTTCAAACAAGACTTTAATCTAGTATAAGACCAACTAATTAATTGCTCTTAGATCCTACACTGACAACGTTGCTTGGTATTGTTGAAATCCATCAATATACATCATTTGAGAGGATTTTACGTGTTCATCCAAAAGTAAATGTGCATTATATAGTAGGGTTTTTACACCTCCCCTTCTCTTAAATGACATTCCTGTGACATGGACCTTGAGGTGCACCTTGCACCAACAATACTTCTGTGGCAAGTGGGAATTTGTCTAAGATATAACAAGTTTTTGAATGATATATGGGAATAAATTATACAATGAATTTCATGCCAAACAATGCAAAATAAAAACATGGATTTTAGGTCCGTATCACTTGGCTTGTTGAAAAAAGGTCTAGTCTTTTTTACAAACACTACATCTTACTATTCGTTCAATGTAGTGTGATGTCCAAAGTGCCACTACATCCCATGTGGAACTCCAAAGGAGAAAAATGAAGTCAATATTGGGAGATGAAACCTCAAGTCAAAGCTTCCCTAAAGAACTCATGGGAGGTGATGAAATCCCCCTCATAAGCCAAATTTGCATAAAAATAAAGAAATCATGAAAGTAGAAAGACTTTAGGGTCATTTTCAAGGTCACCAAAAATTTGAAAAGTGTTTGGGGAGTGCTTTAGATGACTTTATTTCTAAGCCTTGGATTAGGCTACTTGCAATAGGAATGGTGATTTTGATTCTAAGGGTTTCCTAAATGGGACAAATGGAAGACCATACATGCAACATCCCTATTTTTGCCAAACAAAATTTAATCTAAATAATTACGTAATTACAAAAGCTTTGAAAATGTGAGTTCATTTTGTAAGCCCAAAGGGAAAGTGAGGTGGTGTTAATTTGACCCCTTGGTCTTAGTTGCAAACTTTGAAAACATTCACCATAAAAATCTAAAATTTTTGTTAAACACCAAAAGAAAGGTTCCTAATTGAATTTTAAGCATGAAAAAGGTGATCTAAACATGTTTTTAGCAAATGTCAAGTTTGGTCCTACAACAAAAATATTAGCATGTCCTTTAGCTTTGAAGATCTTTTTGGATTAAAACAATGAGCTTTAGAAAAATATCTCTTGAGTCTGTGTTTTAAGAAAAACATAGTGATTGACGTCGATTATATACAACCAATGATGGTTACTTTGGCTAACCAATGTTGGTTATCTAACTAACATCTATTATACCAATGTGATAGTCTGGATAGGTATCTAATCGATGTCAGTTTTGCTAACCAATTTTGGTTAAGTTAGGCAACTGATGTTGGTCTCACTTGTCAATGTCAATTACTATGTAAAATTGTGGCAAAAAAAATGGCAAAATAAAGTTAGAAAATCAATTTGTAAGATTTTTAAGTGTCCAAATGAATATTTTAAAGTTTCAAAATGATCTTATTTAGGTGTGAGATGCATCTAGTCCCACCAAGAGTGCCATTATGTGATCTAAGAATTCGTCTCAAGAGATGATGGTTAGTATGGTGTTAGTTCTAAAATGAAAACAAAATGAAAGAAACACACTAACTAGAATAACATCTCTAGGCCTAGACAATAGGGAGAGTTTAGTTAACAAAAACAAATGATGAACACAACTAAAAAGTAAGGAATAAAAAACAAGAATTCCTTCACCTTCCTTGGATGCTCCAAATTCCTTTATAGTGGTGGCTTACTCAGCTTGTGCTCATGAAGTCCTTCGCAATGGAAACTTGGCTACCTCCATCTTTCCTTAGCACCTTTGACTTGTGGCTTGGCTTCGCTTGGATTCAATTTGGCATGGTAAAACTAATTTCATAAAGATTTTGGAACCATTTTTGCATTATAACTCAATAGTTGGAGGTCCTAATTGAGCCACACCTTCAGATGATCTATCTTGTCAACTGCGAAAAAGAAAAGCATCCCATAACCTATGAGAAGATGTTCTTAAATGTGTAAATGCATTTGACATTATCTTCTCACTACTAATCAAATTGACTCATTTAGCTATGTGAGTACATTGGAGGACAATGCCTATTATGAACTTATTATCAACTTAAAAATCATTTTCATCCTTGAGTTCAAAATCATGACCTCTTCCACACAATCATTCTAGATCTTTAAAGGATTAGAATTGAAAATAAAACCACAGTTATCATTTCCTTCCTTGCATCCTAGGTCGCTACCAAATGATATGTTAACACATGCAAATACTTCTTTTGAAAATTGAATTAAATTTTTAAATCCATGGGCCCTTTTAGAGGATGGTCAAGATTGCAATCAAATGCAATATTTCCACCATCTCCTTTAATTCACAAAATTTGGAGATCCACAAGAAAATTATTGTTTATTTTTTTTAAATTACATTTCATTCTCCTTTTTCCACCATGTCCTTTTCATTTCAAGATCAAGAGTCCCACAACTAACTTGTATTTTTCACAATTTCTTTTAGATAATTAGTTTTTCCAAGTGTATTCCTCAACTTAGAACCCTAGGGAGTTTCACCACCTCCTTTGTAATTTCCCCTCGATCAATCTTGTAGGAAACTTCCACACTTTTTTTGAGCTTATTCCACTTATATTTCCCATTGAAATCTTCTATGTGGTGTGATGCCGGTTTGGGGAACCTAGACACAAATTGCAAGTTGTGTTTTTTTAAATTTTTAAGTGGAAATTGTAATTATTGATAAAAAATGACAAATAAAGATGAAAAATACATTGATATGTCATTATAGCTAGGGGAGGGTTTGGCATAAAAAATGAACCTAATAGATAAAATAACTGAGAAGCACCGATAGAGGGTATGGTTAGCTCCCTGCTACTTTTGGCTCTACCTAAAATAAGATGAGAGGACCTAAGGGGTAGATTGATCACATGGATTGATTCTAAAATTTAATTTCCATGGGGATTTTTGGCAAATAAGAAGAAAAACCTGACCAAGACACAACCAAACTTGTTCACTCCACTAAGAAAGGGTTGTCACATGGAATGCACAAATGCGCTAGGTCACATACAAACTAATGAAGACATATGGGAAAGTGCTTGAAAAATTTATTCTAAAGAATTTACAATAATAAAGGGTTGAATATAAGACTACAATGTTGGTCTTTAAAGCACAAAATGTAGACACATGTTTAATATGCATGATTTCTACATCTACATGAAAATAACACTTAACATATGCAAAGGGTGTATTATTTTTAGGGTAGGACAATTTGATAGTTATAAAAATAGGGTGCTATGCTGGTGGTTTTCAAATAGCAGGGATTTTTTCAACATTCATGACATTAATTATTATATAGATGAAAAAAATGACTTACGAGCTAATGCAAACTACCAGGAGTGGTTTATATCTATTAAGGCCAATACAATGCAAATACCCATATGATTCTTGAAACCCTATAGCATATAATACAACTAAAATTTCAAATACTTTTCCCTATTGAATCCATAAACCTAGGTTATCGTTAAAAGTTATTCAACAACATATTTCCAAATATAATTGCAAAAATGGATTTATAACCTAGATCTATGCTCAAATGACAACCAATAGTGAACACAAACCCAAATATCTAGTTAATATTTCGTGTAAAACACATTATTATATTTCATCAACAGGAAAGAGTAAGAACTATAATTATTTTCCATTATCTTGAAAAGATATCTTACATACATTAATGCTTCAAAATGCTACTATGGGGACAAGTATCGTGATTTTGCACCATGTTGGATAGGGGAGATATATAAGCATGCTCTTAGAGATTGTTAATGGTTGTGCATTTGTAACCACCTTAGAAAGAGAGATAAAACATGCACACAGTAGTGATCCCAAAATTTAGAAGGCCTATGCTTAGAGAAAAAAGAAACTACCAATAACAAATTTAGAATATAAGACAAGCCTTTGATTTATACATTTTTACCATGTTTTAATTCCAAGAATATGGGTTGAAATTTGTAATATTACAAAATTGCAAAATAGCCCTCCAAGTTCTACCAAGATTTTCTCAGCTAAAAAATATTCCTTGCCATGCCTGGAATCTTCATTTGTTTGCAAGGAAAATGATTATTGTAACTACCTCTATAAGAAATGATGAAGATTTGCAACAAATCTTTGCTCTCCTTTGCTGGAAATGAATTTTATACTAACTAGAAAGAGAATATTCATGATCAAGGCTAAAAAAACTATTTATCTTCTTATGTAACTACTTGGAGATGCCCTTTCACCACTCATTAGCATAGCTAGAACTTCCTAGATAGCT
This sequence comes from Torreya grandis, assembly GCA_037957365.1. NCBI lineage: Eukaryota > Viridiplantae > Streptophyta > Pinopsida > Cupressales > Taxaceae > Torreya > Torreya grandis. The sequence goes on from JARHVA010000463.1 coordinate 3,647,168, forward strand.
TCCCTTTCCCTTATGCACACTAATTGGAGCAACCCTACTTTATAATGATTTTATGGAAATATTTTAAATCCATGGCCATTTAAATGATCTTCATCTAATGGCCTACCTTGGCCTTTCAATCCTATAATATTTCTCCCATGGAGGAGCTTGAACAAGAAAAACATGAGAAAATGCAATACTTGGGTCATTTTTACCTTTTTAGTTTTTAGATCCAACTTGCATTTTAACACTTTGCATTTTGCATCTTTGCTTTTTTGAAATTTTTATTTTAGGGTTACCTCCAAATTATTTAATGCATCAGTGTGTTATTTTTCAATTTTTGGCCTTTTGGGGATATTCTGGTCCCTTTTGTAAATTTGTAATTTTCCTTATTCTAGGGAAATCTGCGTCCCATTCATAATTTTACAATTCCTTTGTATTGGGTAAATCTGAAATTTAGTAGTAATTTTGCAATTTACAAATTACATAATTATAATTCATAGTTGTAATTTCCCTAGAACGTTCTCTTTGTAAATTATAGAATTGCAAATTGTAGAATTGTAATTCATAGTTGTAGTCTCCCTTGAAAGTTCCCTTTGCAAATTACAAAATTACAAATTAAAAAATTGTAATTCATAGTTGTAGTTCCCTTGGAAAGTTACCTTAGGGAAATGGTAACTCCAGCTTTAGTTTTCAATTTGTAAAATTACAAATTGCAAGTGGGGTTCCCATTTCCTTGAAAAACTTTCTTTAGGGAAATGGGAACTCTAACTATAATTTGCAAGTTTAAAAACTATAAATTATGCTTGGGGTTCCCATTTCACTAAAAATATGATTTTAGGGAAATGGTAATTCCATATGCAATTTACAATTTTCAAAATTATAAATTGCACTTGGGGTTCTCATTTCCCTAAATACCTCCTTTAGGGAAATGGGAACTCCAACTATAATTCATAATTTTTCAAATTTGCAAATTTACAAATGGCCTTGATAGTTTTCATTTGCATTGGGACCCTTTTTTCACTAGTGTTGACTGGGGTTTTGGGAGACCCAACTACAATTTATAATTTACACAAGTGCAAAATTGTAAAATTGCATTTCTCCTCAACATCTCCCTGAAGCTCATCTTGAGTTGACTTTTCTCCAATCTTTGGTTAGTAGGATTGAGATAGTTGATCACAATTTGTAACTGCATCTTGAAAACTTGCATTTTGTAAATTAATTTTACCACTAAAATCTCCTAGGGGTTTTGGGGGCCTCTTCTGTAAATTTTTAAAATTTGCAATTTTTTAGATTTTTCCATTTTTTACCGTACTCCATTCCTACTCCAGTGAAGCACCTTGTAGAATATTTTACTAGAAGCCAATCCTTTTTACATCCATTATTTCATTCTCAAAAATAACTAGTCATCAATATAAATATATATTACCCTTCATTTCTCCATGGATTAGTTACCAAATCTAGAAAATTGTTAGCATCAGCATTTTGAGCAAAATTTGCTACTTTACTAGGACTATCTACATTTTTTGCTAACTTTAAATCTAGATTTGACTCATCATCCATACTACCATCTCCTCATGAAGTAATTTCAATATCAAACATGTTAGAATCTCCTCATACTGAAGCTTCATGGGTTTCCTCATCTCTTACAATTTTAGGATCTTCATTCTCGCTTCTTATTATACATTCATTTAAATATGATCCTAATGAACTCTCATCTAACTAAAATAAGTTACCAAGACCCATGAAAAGAGAATAAGGTGGGTGAAAAAAATTCCTTCCCCTAATAATAAAACTTCCAACTGTAAGATACTCTCCTATTAGTGTAGTCTTACTAACTTGATAAGGATGCACCCACCAAGAACTCATGATAATATTTAAATCCCATGCTTTGTTGTGCCACACAGTAAAACATCCAGTCTAATTTCAAATTTTGCAACCCAAATGGAATGTAGAGAAACGCAAATGGAATGTAGTCTATTCCTTAACCCTTCTCAGCACTGTAATAAATTGCCTCTTTTCAATACTTCAACCTGGCATAGAATGAACCATGACGCCATTATTTTGTACCTTCAATGCCAAATACCTCAATACTTGGAGGTCCCAATTGAGCCACACCTGTAGATGTGCTATGTTGTTAACTGTCAAAAAGAGAAGCATTCCATAACCTATGAGAGGATGTTCTTAAATGTAGAGATGTAGTTGGCATTATATTCTCACTACTAATCAACTTGAATCATTTAGCTAAGTGAGCATGTTGGAGGAAAAGGCCTACTATGACATTATTATCAACCTAAAAATCATTTTCATCCTTGGGTTTGAAACCATGACCTCTTCCATGTAGTCATTCCAGATGTTCAAAGGATTAGAATTGAAAACAAAACCATAGTTGGCATTTTCATCCTTGCATCCTTGGTCGCTATTAAATGGTATTTTAGCACATGAAAATACTTCTCTTGAACATTGAATTCAATTTTGAAATCCATGGGCACTTTTAGAGGATGGTTAAAATTGTCGTCAAACCCAAGATTTCCACCATCCCCTTCAATTCATAAAATCTAGAGATCCACAATCAAATTATAGTTTGTTTATTTGAAAATTACATTTCATTCTCCTTTTTCTTCCACGTCCTTTTCATTTTAAGATCTAGAGTCCCACAAATAATTTGGGATTTTCACAATGTCTTTTTGATAATTATTTTTGCAAGTGTATTCCCCGACTTAGAACCCCTCAGAGTTTCATCACCTCCTTTGTAATTTTCCTTCCTTTTTGTTATGTCCACCTAGGAAAAAATAGTGCAATACATCCTTGTTTAAGCTGTGATTCTTCAATTAAATATGTCCAATCAATAAAAAATGCATGGAAATCATTTATAGGCCATGGGGTCACAAAGTAATGGAGACAGTCAAAACTTTTGTTCTCAAGGGGCCTTATCTTAATATGGATCTATTAATTTATTATATTTGGTTTATTTTTCAATATGTTTACTCAAATATTTAATAAAATCATGTGGCAATTGAATTAATAATCATGACAGAGAAGTTAATGATTATAAAATGATTGGCTTAATATTCAATTCCCCAAAGTTATGGGGTTGCCAAAAACACATAAGTCCCCATTGGGACTTACAAGGTGTTATCTAACCAAATATAATAAATTGGAAAAAAATAATGAAATTTTTTATCTAAGTGTTTTATAATAGAATCAATTAACTAATTATATTAAAAAAACCCATCAATAATCATTCAAACAATTATAAAAATAAAATTTATATAAGATACACTCATTGGTATAATAATTTTTAAAAATAAATAAATAAAACCCTTCAACTCATCAATTATAAATCAATATATAAAATATACAAACATAAAACTAGATGAATAGGCATCCATCTCAGTTGTTTGTTTTCTAGGAGAGAAAAACATAGATCCATTTCTTTCACTACTATAAATAGTATTTTAATTTCATTTTAACATATATTTAGCATCATTACCTCTGAAGATAGCTCATTATAATCACCATCTTAATAATTATCATCTATTTTTTGGTTTAATACGGTAGTTTTCCTATATTGAAATAGAAGGAAAAGAATTATCAGAACACACACCAAATGTGGAAGCATTCCTTTCCAAGAAGGATGGAATAGTCCTTCAATTTTGTTCACATTGGTCATGAACTTTGACATACTCATTTCAATTCTTAATTAAATACCACATCATCATTCATAAGAGAAGCATAATTTCTCATAAGACAATACGATATTCACAAAAAACTAAGATCTCATAATCACATAAAAGATATATGTATCCACATGTGTTTGTTAAAATATAATAATCCATGACTCAATATATAGATTTTTGTTAATAAAAAAATCATAAGTCCGTAAAATGAAAATGATGATGATGATGATGATGATGATGATGATGATGATGATGATGATGATGATGATGATGATGATGATGATGATGAAGGTGACCCACATAATCATGAAATATGGGTGTCAAGGTAGGGCATTAAAAATCTAATTAATTAAGAGATTCATTAACATGCTAAGCCTAATAGCAATATTTCCATTTTAAAGACTTTGAATTACCATCTCTCATATAAACCACATATAATCATGATTTGTATATTAATAGTCCTTAATGAAATTCATGGATTTTTAACTCATTGGTCAAGAAAATAAGAATTACAAAGGAATTTTTATTAAGAGAAAACTGTGAACCACTATGAAACATACCAATAATATGCTAGTATAAAATTAAATTTCAATATACCTTATTTTTTCATCTAATAGGATTTTATTTACATAAATTACAAGTTAATATAATGATAAATTGATCCCATGTATATTTTATTAAATCCTAGAAGCAATGGAAATAAAATAAATTTGATGGAAGTTTTATGGGAGAGCACATAATTATTGAAATAGTACTTGGCAGCAAAATAACCAATAATTATTTACATTTTATTGAAAAGGTGTGAAATTTACATGCAATTATAAAATTTTGAAAAAATAGTACTACAAAACATCCAATCATATAATGACTAGAACACATGGCATATGGATAATGAACTTTATAGTGACCAGAACACGTGACCAAGCCAAGGCATAAAAAATAAGTGAGATAATGAGTAGAGGTGCTTGTGTCACTATGTATAAGAATATTTATTTGCTACTTTACATGTGAAAAATATGCCCAAAACATGGTATTGTATCAGTATAATAACTATATGGGATGTCATTCTAATTCTAGACCCCTAGGCAACATCATTCTGGATTAGATCAACCTCGATATTAAGGGAAACACCATATAGGACTGGGAAAGTATAAATAAATATGTAAAGGGTACAGAGGATGTAAGAAGGTTTATGTGAGTGAATTTACTCAATACATAGGGGTGAACTTAAGAACATTTAGTAGGATGCTTAAATTAAATAATCAAGAAAAGTTTACAATAAAGAGCATGGTTTTGTACATGCATTTTTTTTTACAATTACTAGCATGGAGAGGTAAAACAAATGTCATACCATGTCATGATGTTTAATTGGGCTGATGTAATATATGACTAATGGATGCTCAAAGGTAACCATTAAAAAAGTCAACAAAGGTGTTAAAAAAACTCATGAGGTCATCATAAACTAAGTTTTTTAATTTTGGTTAAGCTCTGAGTTCTAAAATATTGAAATATATTAGCTCTAAATTATTAAATTAAAGGTTTATTTTACAGATGCTTGATATTTTAATGGATATAAATGACAAAAGTTTTGAATGCTCTAAATAACTGGTAAGCTACTACCCATGATTTCACATTTCAAGGCATATTGTGTAGATTAAAATATATTTGCAAGATAACTAATCATGCATAGACTACATCACCACATTATTCACCTAAAAAATTAGGTGGTGGAATATTTTTAATATACTTAATTATGGGGTCGACCACTCTTAAAGGCATCTCTTGGATAAGTTGCTCACCATCTTGCCCTTCATCTATTTGGGGTAACTCTTTTTTGCAGACACCTTCAAGATTATTCAACCTACATTCCTAGGTTTTCAACTTGATTTGAAGAACATTATAAGCATTTAATATCCTATTAAGGATTTCTTCTTAGTGGGAATTTGTATTTTCTATAGAATTATTATCATTAGGTTCATCAATATTATTTCCAGCATTGTTAATGGGAGGTTCCTCTCTTCACTAGTTAAGGTTTCAGGTTCCATGGCCTCTACCTATTTTTTTACCTATATCTATACCTAGGTTATCATTACCAATATTATTATTGTAAACACCACCATATATGGTTTTCACCATCTTGAGGTGAAAGAAACAAAACTTTAGGAGGTAGATAAATAACACTAGACAATTTCCCAAAGTTTGATAGATCACAAAATTGGGGCTCTGATACCAAAATGTAAAAATCTAATTTTTTTTTTGTATCAAGATATGTTAGTAATTCAATAAAACTTAACAAATTACAAATAAATAACTTAAAAGTGTAATGATGTACATATATATTTAATATGTAGATTGGGGTATGGTAGTGTACTTAATGCACATTCATATACTCTGACCTATATACTCCTATGGTCTTCTTAATGGGTCAATTTACCAAATTTTAGCCTTACCTAGATGCCTAAACATGACATAAAGCAATTTGAACCTTAACCATTCAAAGTAGCTGACCTCTAAAATGATATTACTAAATGTACAATGAGCAGTATCACATTGAGATAATGCAGAAAGATTTCAATTCACGAAACAAGAATCATCATACTAAGCTTATTCATTCAATTATTTACATATTTTTATGACCAACAACACTTAAGTTTCATAAATATTTCCAAAATAAATATGTCGTATAGCATTTGAAAATAGTTCCAAACTTACATGATGAGAGAAAGCTTTTACATAGTGCTATCTACTTTTGTCACTTAATCATGACTATAGTTGGGATCAATTCACCATGGATTTGTTTTCCATATCAGTTATATTTAGAATATTTTTCAATGTAATCCAAATTAAATAAATATGTATTAATTATTCTTATCATTGATGAACATTACCACATAAGTGGTTGCCACGTCATTTTTAATCACATGAAAAATATTCATAACAGAATTAGTTAATGTTAAAATTGAGTCACTTAATTTGAATAACTTGATCATTTGTAACATATCATAGTAATAACTTACCATACATATATCATGTTGGTCATATGGTTCACTTGCATGTTTAACATGTTAATCAAATATGGATATCAATAAATAATCATAAGCAAGTAGTTGATGTTTCAACAATCATGCTTCTCATTTGCATGAGAAAATAATAAAATTTAGGAGGCTTAGGTTGCATCAAATAACTAATTCATCAATTATAAACATTCATTCATTTATCTCGCCTTCATAGAAAATGATAGTTCAAAACCAAATATCTATACTCTACATGCATTATATAAATAATGACAATTATTGTAAGCATTCATATAAACATACTTAACTAATTAGCTTAGTATTTGAAAAAAAGTCCTTTCCGAAAAGATAATGTATAATGAGTATTATATATGAATTATTTCAACTATTGACCTCTCAATCCAAAGGATTAACTTAACAAATTATCAACACATTATCAATGTGACATAAAGTTTTCATTACCTTAGTAAGCTAATAAATTAGCTAAGATGGTAATTATAATTCCACTATTCCATATGAATTTAAGAAATGATTTTAATTTAATATATTTTGTTACAAGACATAATCAATACTAAAATAAATTCTTATATAACATGTCATGGTATAAAGTTCATATTAGGACTTGCTACAATTAGGTCACAATATATTATCTAATACATTCATAATGCAAAAAAAAATCTAACTATTAGCATAATAACTATTATTGTAATCTCCCAAAGCCTATAGTTATACACTTTTCTCATTAATGAAAAGTTTTTATGAATTAAAAATGTTGAAGGAATTTTCATTCATTTCACCATTTGATTACTTCCCAAACCAAAGTATGAAAGACCAATATACTTGATCATCATCACAAGACAAACCTCATTTTGAAGTCACCACCAAGTCACTTAAGTTAGTTATTAAAACCATAACACTATATAACTTATTCACATTAATATATTTATGCTATAATCAAGGTCTGTAAAAGAACATGATATATAAGAATTTTCTTCTCATTACTAAAATTAATAATAACTTAGATAATAGTTATCATGTTTCAAAACATATTTCAAAACTCTCTGATTGAATCATAAACTAATAATGATTATTTATTCTCTACAAGAATGAACAAGTTCATATTCATACTATAATCATTTGCTTTACAAAATAGTCATATAACTCAAATAGGCAAGTAACAAAACTAGTTCAATGAAGAGTCCAATGCAACTCAAAAATATTCCTGTAGAGAAGAAGCAAACACTTGCCTTTCCATCCCAATGATCCCATCCATTATTGGACATAGACCACCCCATACAGTAGTTGGATGTGTAACTAAATAGCAAAGATAGGTGAAAAAATGATGAGTTGACCAAGAAACTATGAGATTAAGGTGACAAAAATCACTACACATGACTCAAGAGAGAGAAAGAGTAATATTTAATGAAATAAGAAATCCATTAAAGAAAGGTGTAGGTGTGATTAAGTTTCATCCCATAGTCCATCTCAAAAACTAATTTATATTAGCCTTCATGGATCTTCAATTTCATTTTTATCCGTCAACCTTAATCCAATTTATATTTTATTCAAATATATTGAATAACATTAAAAATAGCCATACCTACATATTTATCCAAGTGTCTTATAAAATAAGATAACACTAAAAGGAGTTAAAAAAATTAGACCTTGTTTGGCATCCATACAAGAAAATGAATATCATTTCACAAGGAAGACACCATTTTTGGCAAACAAAATCCTTTACCACATGAATTAAAATATAGAATAATAGAATAAACTCGGATCTAATTAAAAATGATCACACGGTTGACTTATCTGAGCCTCATGACATCTCCAATAAAGATCTAAAAAACAAAGTAACACAACTTAACCACACATCAATGCCCCTATAGATACATGGTTCTAAAATGAAAACTTTCATGGACTTAAGATAAAATACACATGTACAATTCACAAAAAAAATTGAGCTCAACCACATGAGGGAATCTAATAAGATTCATAATAAAACCACATAACAATTTTAGTAAAAAATCAATCAATATTAATTCAAAACTTAACCAAGACATGTGTACTCATATAAGAAAATAAAAGTAGGGTTCACAAATAGCAAACTAGGGTGTTTTATTATAAAAAAATGTTCCTTTAGGAAATGACATTTAAAAATAAAAACTTTGAAACCCTACCTAGTTGGTTCCAAAAAAATTGAGTTTATGATATTTACCACAAGATTTATATATACCAAAACATGGTATAAAATCACTAAACAATATGCAAGAAACACATTTTATGAAACATTATTCACCAACCAAATAGAGTTGAGTGTTTTCCACAAAAAACCCAACACAAAAGAAAAAAATGTGTGAAATAAGTTCACAACCAGGTTTGATAATTAATCATGCCTAAATACCTATCTAATATGTAATGTGTGGTCAACAGGAAGCCTCATGACATTCTATTGCATCCACCATGAAATGGTCACTTAATAACTATTAAGAGTAATAAACTAAAACAACAACAACATCACTTACTTGTTGCCAGCTCACAAATGAAACTATTTATGACATTCCTAACTTGTGTTAATCTGAACTCTCCTTGAATGCTTTATGGGTTTCCAAAATAAGACCGCCAACACAACCATTTTCATCATCAATGTCTATGAGTATTGATGATAGGAAAACCATATCTTCCCATGACTACCCCTAATCCCCAATAAAAATGCAACTGCGTAATGGTCATTAATTCCATAAACTACCCAACTCTCATGGCCTCCTACAATTCCATCAAATTTTTGATATCATGGAGCTAACTTTTAGTTCTTCTAAGGCCAAGTGAACAAGAATGATAAAAAAAACAAGTCCAAAATCCATTAAAAGATCATTGACCTCAAGTATTAGGTAATTATGACCTAATATTCAACTAAATCCAAAATCTCAAATGATAATCATCAAATAATGAAATCCCCATGACCGATTCATGGTCCCCAACATAAAACAAAGTCCTAGTCATAATTCACATTATGACTAAAGCAAACAAACCATATGCATTCAAAAAAGTTATTTGAAATTTCTAACACACACAACAACCAAGATGAGATCCAAGATAAGTAAAATGAGTTCAAATCCATGATTGGTATAACGAATGACAATCAATAAATTGATACAAAAAAGAATAAAACAACATGTAAAAAGACTAAGATGGAAAACATCATGCCACAGTCAAATATATAAAAAAAAATAACTTTTCTCAAAAGTGAAAAATCAAATGAACCCAAAAAGGTAAGTTAAATAAAATACGACTAAACCGAGTCTGCATAATACTAAAAAATGATTTTCACATAAAATATCATGAATAAAAAGGTGTAAAATGATCTCGACTAATATTAATGGTCAACTAACTCATCTTCACCTCTTATCCCATGTCTTTAAGGTCCACAATCAACCTAGATCATAAAACTTCTCCCCGTAATCACTAATGTAGAATATCAATAGTATTTGGACTAGGTACAAATATGATAAATAAATTCTAAATGAAATTAAATATCAAATGAGACAGATTCCAAAATGAACTAAATTAAATAACATTATGACAAGATGAAATGTCTATAATAAATCAAAATCACATCACAACATCTCAATAATGAATCTTATGACTAAATGTGTATTAATAATAGTGAATAAGAAATTATATCAAATAAACCACATTTAACATCTTAATCCCACTAAACAGTATCCATTTGACCAATAGGAATAACCAAGAAATAGATGTATGATAAAATGGGGTCATGTTAATTGGATAAAGGAGACTATTTATATCATCAATCATGCCATCTACAACACATGTATCAATGAAGGCTTTAATTTAATCCAAAGTTAATCTGCCCTAGTCATAACTCACTACTTCATATTCATTAGAATAATCTACCCATTAGTATTCTAAATGTGGTTCTTGTTCATAATAATATCCAATCCCAAAGTGAGCTTGCACAAAGCACATCCATTAAAAATAAGTTTGATTGGTACAATGATGCATCATGAATTGTATAATTGAAGACTCAATTATTTGAGCATTTGTGGCATTTATACATTTGAAATGACCCAAATAAATTTTGGGGATTTTGAAAATGTTTTTACAAAATTTTACCTTCATGGGAGAGAATGGGAGCAAGCTTAGAATAAGAAATAGGGGACTAAACATAGCTATTGTTGAGAATAATCCTTATGTGGATATTTTAAATATTTTTAGGGAGATATTTATTGTGATTTTGAGACCAACACTTTCATCATCTAAGTTTCGTGCACCTAGGTGATCGTATCATCCTGAGTCCATGGGAGTGATGGATACAATGTTGTGCTTCTGATGTCATGATACATGGCGTTATTGCCACCATATTTAAGAGGTTTTATTAGCCTGTTATCATGGGTTTGGATTCTATGAAAGTGATGTCTATGGTTTCCTCTAATTTTTTATGTCTCAAACATTTTATGTGCTAGGCAAGCAAGTTATCAATGACTAGTCGGTCGATATTGACCAATGATATTGAATCAATCCTATGAAACTAACTCATCACAAGCAACAGATTAATTACTAAACTGAGTAAACTAGATTATTGATCACATAATATTCATATGTTTATTTCAATCTACCAATATATAAGGTAAATAAAAATCACAGGCATTACTAATATGATTTCATCTACATAGCAATTCAATGAGGTATAATAACTTGTAATGTTGAATTGTAAATATAGATATATTTTTAATAATTTTCCTCTTTATTTGTGCAAATATCACTAACATGAATGTATTATCTATGAATTATTATCTAATTATGTCTAATAGTCCCATTGACATGATTATCAGGGCATCAAATGATGTAGTAAGGCCTCCTATTTATATATTTTTGAGAATGTGTAGAATCAACCTGAACCATCCATCTTGAGATTGAGATGTCTAGTTGAGGATTAATTCAATTTTTTTAATTAAGTTTATAATTATCCTCATCATGAAATTGGAAGAAGGGTCAATTAAGAGGAATGGAGGGCATCATGGAAGGCATTGATGAGGCATGGAGGGTATGAATCTTGATATTTGTGGCATTTATGGCCTAGGGATGTCTTCCCAAGAAATGAGGTCACTTCATGATGTAGATATTCAATATTAATTTCTATAAACAAGTGTTCAAAAATTTTACCTAGAATTATTAATTAAGCCTTGATTTGGATTAATTAGCTCTTAAGCATGATTAAGCACTTTGTGTACAAATTACTCAAATTGATCAGAATGCCTTGTTATTGGTCCAAAATTTAATTGGATTAGAATTGGAAGGTGATTTTGAATGTATTAGATCTATATTCCCATTTATGATGTTACCAACAACAAATAACAAAGGCACGTGTCTTGTGTATAAGATTTGATAGGAAAGAGCAATCCAGAGCACCTAGGTACAAAATTGGCATTTTGACTCAGAATGCTCTGATCAAAGTTAGCTAGCTCATAAATTGAATTGCCTCATTTAGGGATACCCTAGCCAGAATTGGAACTTAAATATGTCAATTTCACATCATTTAGTGTGCTTTAGTGTTTTTAGGCCAAATTATTCATTTTCAATGGAAATTGGCCAAAAGCGTAATTGGAGATTATCAATGGCCAGATTTAGGTGTCTACAATCCTTAGGCATGTTTTCACATAAATTTCATCACCACACACTAATTCACATTTTGTGTTTTGATAGAGAATAAATATCATGGACAAATGTTTTAAATCTAAGTAAGATTCCCCATAAAGGGTTATATGAAATGATTAGGTCACTCTCTAATGCTTAGGCATAAAAAATCATCCTTACATGGACTTGGGCCTTATGTACCACAAGGTAATTACGGGATGCTCCTAGATAACCTTGTTAAGCCTAGATTAAGGCCTTAAATGGTAAACAACTATTAGTTAAGGGGAGACATCATCCCCTAAGATCAATCACCACATATAGGCATAGAGTGAATGTTGGGAGACCAACCTAGTCACCAATTTACATGATTAAATCAGTGGTCTACTAGTTGAGTTACACACCCTTATCTACTAGCATATGCTTGTGTCTTATCTATTTTTATCTATGTGTTATTGAGACATTTGCTATTTGCCCCTCTATAGGCAGACCATCATTAGTCTAGGTGCAACATATTTCCAATAACAACATCCAATTAGTGCACGCCCTCGGCCCTATATTAAACACCGGCTACTTCGCCCCATAATTCTCCTCGACGTACACGCCCTCTTTCAACCATCTCTCCGGCTTGAATTCCCTGCAGTCATTTCCCCAAACGCTCTCCGCCCTTCCCATGCCATATATGGAGATCATCAGCGACGTCCCCTTCTTTAAACGCCTTCCATCGGGCAATACCTCGTCTTCCTTCACTTGTTTGAAGTTTATTGGAAGCGGAGGATAAATCCGCATCGATTCAGATAGCGCTGCATGCAAATACTGCATCTCCCTCACCTCCTCCACCCTCAACTCATCATATTTCTCCTCGCCAGACCTCCTTTCCAAGACTTGCTGGATTTCCAACAAAATATTGCGCTCTACGACAGGATGTTGGCTAAGCAACCAAAAAAACCATGAGAGGCCGATCGAGGTGGTGTCTCTCCCCGCCAACACAAAGCCGATACACATGTCTCGCACCTCTTCATCACTCACCTGATCCATTTGTATCAGTTTCGACAGCAAGTCTTGACGTGGAACGCCACCATTACCAGCCACCACTTGATTTCTTCTAATCGCAATGATTCGGTGGACAAATTCATGAATGACTTGGATAGACGCCTTCAGCTTTGCTTCCGTGCCCACGCCCAACATCCTCGCCGCTTTCCACAGAGTTGAAGGGACCATGAAGCGACGGATGGATGCATCCACGGCGTCCTCAAACGATTTAGCTACCGCGTCCAATTCCACCTCTTCAAAGTCAATTCCGCAGCCAAATAGAACCACGCACATATTTTCAAATGTGAAACGAACAAGCAGACGTTGAAGATCCAAATCTGCGCCGCTTTCACATGCTGCTTCTGCAGCTGGCATCAGCCTGCGCTTCACTACTTCTTTAAGATTAAGAATCAAATGATTTTTATACGCCTGTGAATGGAAAATGGAGCTCATCATCTTTCTCGCCCGGACCCACTCTGGGCGGTCCACGTTGAGGATTCCGTTGCCCATTAGATCGTCGCCCATAGTCTTGAAGTAGGCACCCCTGGGAAAATTAGCAAATTTGGATTTAACAATGTATTCAACGTTTTTGGGGTCGATGGTGACGAGCGAGAACATGTTTGTCATCCATGGAGGCTTGAAGTCGATGGTGCCACCGTACTGTATAAGTACCTCGCTACTCCACTCGTATATTTCATGCAGATGAAGGAAAACATAGGGAAGCATTCCCAGTAGTGGCCAGCTTGGAGGTTCTGCCCCCCTCTCCCTGGCCATAGCCCTTCTATTCTTAAAGCAATGGCATAGTATAACCCAGCTTAAGATGGAAATTCCTACGATACATGCAGCTTGAGCTCCCTTACCAAAAAACAGACTGCACTCCATCGCTAGCTACCCGTCCGTAGCCATAAGACGATATTCATTTATATCTTGCGCCTCTGTTGTAACAGCACAACCATTAGTAATTGTTATGATCTGTTAGTAAATGTAGAGTAGTAGTACCGGTGGGAATAGTAAATAAATCATGTGAGCAGCCTGCAGGAATGAGATTCGACGGGATAAGTGGACCCCATCCATTATTTCAAAAAACAAATGAACGCCAACCTTTTTGAATAGCCATCGCTGTATGCTTAGGCTGCATGATTGAGATTTTACGGGATATGGTGGACCATATCCATTATTTTAAAAAAACCAATCGACACCAACCATTTTAAATAGCCATCGGTGTATGCTTATTTATTCGATATATTTTTTATTTTAAAAAAAACTAATCAATACCAACCATTTTAAATAGCCATTCGTGTATGTTTATCTATTCGATATATTTTTTACTCAATTAGTTTTAGATGGGCAGTTTTGAAGCTGATTACCTTAATTTAAGCACTTTAATTTGCTATTCTAGTTGCATGTAAAAGATGTTATATTGGGATATTTTAATGTAGGTTTAGTTGGTAGGGCTTTAAATAATCATGGTGTCAAAGAAGGTAAGGAAGTTTGGGTCAAAGATGTTCAATGAGATACTTCTTCTAATACAAAAACCCTTTTATTTGAAGTTATGTTTGACTTACTGGTTTGAACCCTTCACCCTTGTGGATTATTTTATGGGTTGAGTCCCTCTTAGAGCTTGCTCAAGAAATGAGTTCACAACTACTAGCAACCCTATGGCGTGAAAATTGAAGGGGTGGAGAACATCCACCTTTACCATGACACAACAAAAGAGACATAGTTTCTACATACTTTAAATCCCCTTGAGACTCATTCGACTTGTTTTGTAAGTCCCTAAAAATTAGAATTGACTCTCAAAACATCAATAAATTGTATGGAACTAAAAGCTTAACATTATAATAAAAAACAAGCGCTCACTTTCTTTCAGATCATCAAACTAAAACCAAATAGAATCAAAATTCAAATATTCTCTACCCATTCTTAGAATGGCCACATATCTTACTTGCCATCGGGAAGCCAACCACTTAAACCAATCGCTGCACTAATATTAACTGGATACGGATCACTGTTGTTGTAATTTTTGACAACACAATAAGTTGCTAAGTACAAGGCAATTACAACACCCATGCTGAAACCTCTAACCCCAAGTTTTATTGTGTATTCAATAAAAATTACCATTGTTGGTACATATCATGCCTTCTTGTCATGAATCCATCAATGAAGGTTGCAATCCTCAATCTTAAATTTGACTGTTTACTAAATAAGCTATTGTTGTTAAGTCTCAAATCTTTTTTATATGAAGTCATTGGCAAATTTTAAAGTTATACATTCATTAATAACACCAGACATCAAAATTTATCACCATGCAAAATGAAGGATGTGGAGGCTATGGGATATGTTATAATTGGTTCTCTAGTTCCATCTCTACCTCCTCCTTTTCCATCCTCTCCACCCTATATTAGGACCACAATACTAGGATCACCTACCACAACTATAAATAATACTTTCCACTGGGTAGTTATCTACCATTGTATATAGATTGATGTACATCTTACATCATCACTCTCTACCTAGTTAACTTCAATATCCCACTCCCTTGTTAGTCATGGAACCACATCAGCAACTCTGGGTCTAAACCTTACACTTGATCTAATAACTTATCTTTACTACTTTGAATCCATGGAAAAGGTATGGGAATCACATCTTAAATTATCCTAAACTATGCAGTAACTCACTCTTACTGAAATATCTCATATACACTGTGAGATCAATCATGTATCCATACACTAAGTTGTATATGATGCAATTATCTCCCATACTCAAGCCATCTTTTATATCCTATATATGGCTACCATTGAATCATTATTGGTGTCAATTTATTCTAATGCACTCTGTACTTCAAATTGTTCAACCAACTCCACCATGATAACACCCACTGAGATGTGAAGACATTGAGATGAGCCAAATCATTGTGAGGACTTCTAAATGGATGCACCATAGTGTTATGATCATAACCTCATATGTGTAATAATGTGGTCATTCCAAGATTGCGAGCATGAACCTCCAATGTAAATTTATACAAGTCTTGATATAAATGTGTTAGCATGCTGCACCCCTAATAATATATAATATGAATCTCATTAATTGACTGAATAAAATCATACATATGATATGAGATGAACCAAATCTTCCATCTAATGCTATGAATGACACAAATACACAACATATATATTTTTTGCAACCCTGAAACTTCTAACCATACCATTTTCTCAAGTGAGGTCATGTTCCCATGATCAACACCCTACCATCTACCTATCTAATATTTTTGGGCTCGTCGCATGTATCATAAACCATCTACATCTATAACAATGTCCCTCTCTCTAAAACCTAGTATTCATAAGATATACCACACATCCTAAAGTTTGATGGTCATCTCGATCGTCAGCAACCAAAATGTACAAGTATCAGGGTTCCATCTCTTAGCGAATGTAGTCATCAACCCATTTGACAACATGTGCTAAGCCATCCTCCTTCAAAATTTTCCAATTGACATCATCTAAACCAAGATCTATCAACGTATTAATAGTTCACACACATTGGAACTCTTGTGCATGAAGATCACATTACAAAAGTAGAAAAAACAAATAAATTCATATCTATATTAGATCCAAATAAATGCAACATACATAAATATTCAAAAAGTGTTAGCACTCAAATGGACAACATTGTACAAATAGGACAGAAACATCTCACAATAATGCCTTCTTGGGGACAATAATGGCCCAAGGAAGAAAATGATGTTGAAAATGGGATGATAGAATATCCTCCATAAAAATAACAAGGGATCACTTCTTCTAAGGGCCTAAATTTTATGGTTGACCTCCCTGTCATGATTTTTTTATGACTATTATCATTTCAGCATTGACCACTCTGTGTGTGTGTGTGTGTGTGTGTGTGTGTGTGTGTGTGTGTGTGTGTGTGTGTGTGTGTGTGTGTGTGTGTGTGTGTGTGTGTGTGTGTGTGTGTGTGTGTGTGTGTGTGTGTGTGTGTGTGTGTGTGTGTGTGTGTGTGTGTGTGTGTGTGTTACATACATACATATATCTCTACACACACACATACACATTCCTTTACATTTTTTGATGGTCTGCCTCAAATTTTACCTTTGATCTATTACAATCTCCTAAATAAATTAATTGTATTTTATGGATTAAAAATGAAAATAAGGCCTTATGTCCATCAATTTTAGGCCTTGATCTTTCCACAAAGCTAATTTTTCTTGATAAATTTTCTCCACTAGAGAGAAGTTGTTGAAAAAAATAATGGATTCAATAATGTCAATGAAATTATTGATAAATACATTAATGCATTTGTGAATGCCTAGAAACAATTACCACCAAGATTAGGTTGTACTAATTTTCAAGGTGTTAGTTGATGCATGTTGTATATAAGTAGGCTAATTAGTGTGTGTTTTATGACAAGAATGGTATTATTATTTGGATTGTGAATAAAAAGTTATAAATTAGGTAATGAAACATTTGGCCTTAGAAAAAATTATATGTTTCTTAAGCTTAGAGTCTCATCTTTGAATATCATCAAACCATCAATTTCTATTTATTTTTTTATAAATTATAATAAGGTAAAATGGGTCCTTAGCTCATGGTACAAAATAATTTGCCTTGTATATCATACAAAGGGAGATAAAGAATACTCTTGGAGATCTAAAGGAAATTATTAGAAATCAATAAATCCAAGTAGCCACGAAGGCAACAACCTAGATACATGAAAAAAGACCAAAGAAATGAAGTCTAAAAGCTACACATCCTAGATCAGTCCATGAGTGCTAGAGGGAAACACCACCATGGAACTACTCCCAAGAATCATGAATAATCCAACACCCAAAGCCTTGGTCACAAATGGCCACGTCCATGAAGAATTAACACTACTATACACACTTCAAAATTAAGACCACTAAATCCCTCTAAGATAACTTGAATAAAAGGGATGTTGTTGATTGATCAAAGATTTTTTAACTAATTCTCTACATTATTCCCTAGGAGGGGGTCCTTATCAATACTAATATTCATTAAAATAAAGGTGAAGATATCCAAAGTTATCCATGAAATCCATTAGAAATTTTGTCTCATGATTTTTGTGATAAAAATAAATGTCATAAAAAAAAGAATGAAAATGAAGATATCTTGAATCATTAAATTAAGCTGCCACTGATCATGTCTACTCATTTTAATAGTGATGAT
This sequence comes from Torreya grandis, assembly GCA_037957365.1. Lineage (NCBI taxonomy): Eukaryota > Viridiplantae > Streptophyta > Pinopsida > Cupressales > Taxaceae > Torreya > Torreya grandis. Next base: position 3,665,726 of record JARHVA010000463.1, read on the forward strand.
AATCAAGAGAGAATCACCTTCCATGAATAGTTGTATAAAATTTAAATCAATAGAAGTTCTCAAACCTCTTAAAAGAGTTAAAGCTTTAGTCAAATTGTTAGAAGAACATGGAATGTTGAAGGCAAAATATGACAAAATATTCCTCTTCCATAAATAAGACTAGGGTTACCTTTGTATGCTCTAAATAAAATTAGATTGACATAAATTTCACTTGGAGACTTCTAAGAGGCCAATATTTTTTTTTCTTTTGGGGAGGGAGAATGAAGTTGTTTTTCAATAATTTCCATTTCAAGAGAATACGAATATCCTCTCCAATGATTTTATTATTAAGAGGTGATAATTTAGCATTAAATAAATATTAAAGAGCACCTCAATTTTAATTGTCGGTAAATATTCAATGAGGGACAAGTTCCTAAACACTCTATTTTTTATTTATTTTCAGAAACTCCAAATGATCAGATATGGGGCCATTGTTCAAATATTTGTCTATTTAATCAAAAGTACATGAATAGAGTCAATTTCTACCCAAATTTTGTTCATATTATTAAATATCCAAGACTAAATTATCTAGGCAAAGAAGTAATGTATTAGGACGCAGTTTAGAGTTTTTGAATTATCTTTATAGAACATGCACTAAGAGGTCCCCTAAAAATCAATCCTTTGGAATCTGTCCCAAAAAAGATATTTGTTCTTCATGATAAACCATATATTTATGTTAGATTTAGGAAGACCTCAATGGATCTGGAAAAATTAAAAGACATAAAGTTGTATTAATGTGAGAGATCAACTTATCATAGCCCTGTTTCATAAAAAAAATAGAAGTATCTCCAAAACATTTTGATCCATCAGCATCCACTAAACTATTGATATGAAGATAGCATATGAAGTTTGTCTTTCTCCATGCTTCTGGTTGTTATGTTCTCCCATGTGCCCAAATCTGTTTCCAACCTATCTCCTATGCTTCTTCCCCATGCCTCCTTCTCCTTGGATCTAATACCACAATCAATAATAAAATAAGACTAAAAAAAATACTCATATAAATCTATGGCTTATTTTTATTCAACTTTTTCTAATAATGAAAACCAATACATAGCCTTAATAAATAGAGGACAAAGATAGATTAAAGAAAATTATAGAACGAACACATCATAGCTTTAACACTAAAAAAAGTATATACAAGGAGAAGAATAAAAATTAATTTAAAAAAAATATTCTAAGAAGTGCCAAGCTTCATCTTTAAAGCTTACTTTAAAAACTAATAGCGTAGAAATTAGCAGATATTCTAACATTTTTCATCTCATGAGGACAATTATGACTAGTCATTTATCACACAAGAGACATTTTCTCATCGCAAGGAAAGGTATACTAGTGTGTTTGTCATTTCAAGATGACTTCAATGATCCCATTTTTATAGAAATACAAAGCATCACTCATAGCACACAGGTATCATAAATGGTAGGTTTTGGGGGATTTTCTAATTCATACTGATAAAATACATATATTTATAGATAAAATAATTTAAATATTGAAAGATAAAATAATTAAAATTTCTTGATGATGAATCATGGATGGTGATTTGAAACATGTTACATCGAAAGGAAGCACATAATTTTAACCTAAAAATCAGCTCTCATTTATAACATTTTTACAATTTTTAACTCAAAAAAGATTTCAATTATGAGCATTATTCCCATTCAATTTTGATTGTGTTTATAGTTTCCACTTCCACCTTTATTAAACATTTATTTATGACTCTCATTAAATTTATTCCCATA